>JANJGN010004015.1:0-37756 GCA_026770705.1 Isurus oxyrinchus
CCTCAACACACCCTCAAAACACCCTCAACACACCCTCAACACACATTCCAACACACCCTCAACACACCCTGCAACACACCCTCAACACACCCTCAACACACCCTGCAACACACCCTAAACACACCCTGCATCACACCCTCAACACACCCTGCAACACACCCTGCAACAAACCCTTAACACACGCTCAACATCCCCTGCATCACACCCTCAACACACCCTCAACACACCCTCAACACACCCTCAACACACCCCGCAACACAACCTGCAACACACACTCAACACACCCTCAACACACCCTCACACCCTGCAAAACACCCTCAACACACCCTCAACACACCCTCAACACCCACCCTCAACACACCCTGCAACACACCCTCAACACACACTCAACACACCCTCAACACACTCTCAACACACCCTGCCACACTCAACACAACCTCAACACACCCTGCAACACACCCTCAACACACACTCAACATACCCTCAACACACCCTGCAACACACACTCAACACAACCTCAACACACCCTGAATCACACCCTCAACACACCCTCAACACACCCTCAACACACCCTCAACACACCCCCAACACAACCTGCAACACACACTCAACACACCACACACCCTCAACACACCCTGCAACACATCCTCAACACACCCTGCAACACACCCTCAACACACCCTCAACACACCCTGCAACACACCCTCAACCACACCCTCAACACACCCTGCAACACACCCTCAACACACCCTCAACATACCCTCAACATACCCTCAACACACCCTCAACACACCCTCAACACACCCTGCATCACACCCTCAACACACCCTCAACACACCCTCAACACACCCTCAACACCCCCCCAAAACAACCTGCAACACACACTCAACACACCCTCAACACACCCTGCAAAAACACCCTCAACACACCCTCAACACACCCTGCAACACACCCTCAACACACACTCAACACACCCTCAACACACCCTCAACACACCCTGCCACACTCAACACACCCTCAACACACCCTGCAACACACCCTGCAACACACACTCAACATACCCTCAACACACCCTGCAACACACACTCAACACACCCTGCAACACACCCTCAACACACCCTCAACACACCCTCAACACACCCTGCAACACACACTCAAAACACCCTCAACACACCCTGCAAGACACACTCAACACACCCTGCAACACACCCTCAACACAGCCTCAACACACCCTGCATCGCACCCTCAACACACCCTCAACACACCCTCAACACACCCTCAACACACCCTGCAAAACACCCTCAACACACACTCAACACACCCTCAACACAACCTCAACACACCCTCAACACACCCTGCCACACTCAACACACCATGAACACACCCTGCAACACACACTCAACACACCCTCAACACACCCTGCAACACACACTCAACACACCCTCAACACACCCTGCAACACACACTGAACACAGTCTCAACACACCCTGCAACACACACTCAACACACCCTCAACACACCCTCAACACACCCTCAACACACCCTGCAACACACACTCAACACACCCTCAACACACCCTGCAACACACACTCAACACAGCCTCAACACACCCTGCAACACACACTCAACACACCCTCAACACAGCCTCAACACACCCTGCATCACACCCTCAACACACCCTCAACACCCCCTGCAACACACCCTCAACACACTCTCAACACACCCTGCAACATACCCTCAACATACCCTCAACACACCCTCAGCACACCCTGCAACACACCCTCAAAACACCCTCAACACACCCTCAACACACCCTGCAACACACCCTCAACACACCCTCAACACACCCTAAACACACCCTGCATCACACCCTCAACACACCCTGCAACACACCCTGCAACAAACCCTTAACACACGCTCAACATCCCCTGCATCACACCCTCAACACACCCTCAACACACCCTGCATCACACCTTCAACACACCCTCAACACACCCTCAACACCCCCTGCATCACACCCTCAACACACCCTCAACATACCCTCAACACACCCTGCAACACACCCTCAACACACCCTGCAACACACCCTCAACACACCCTCAACACACCCTGCAACATACCCTCAACATACCCTCAGCACACCCTCAACACACCCTGCAACACACCCTCAACACACCCTCAACACACCCTGCAACACACCCTCAACACACCCTGCAACACACCCTCAACACACCCTCAACACACCCTGGAACACACCCTCAACACACCCTCAACACACCCTGCAACACACCCTCAACATACCCTCAACATACCCTCAACATACCCTCAACACACCCTCAACACACCCTCAACACACCCTGCATTACACCCTCAACACACCCTCAACACACCCTGCATCACACCCTCAACACACCCTCAACACACCCTCAACACACCCCCAAAACAACCTGCAACACACACTCAACACACCCTCAACACACCCTGCAAAACACCCTCAACACACCCTCAACACACCCTGCAACACACCCTCAACACACACTCAACACACCCTCAACACACCCTCAACACACCCTGCCACACTCAACACACCCTCAACACACCCTGCAACACACCCTGCAACACACACTCAACATACCCTCAACACACCCTGCAACACACACTCAACACACCCTGCAACACAACCTCAACACACCCTCAACACACCCTCAAAACACCCTGCAACACACACTCAACAGACCCTCAACACACCCTGCAACACACACTCAACACACCCTGCAACACACCCTCAACACAGCCTCAACACACCCTGCATCGCACCCTCAACACACCCTCAACACACCCTCAGCACACCCTCAACACGCCCTGCAACACACCCTCAACACACCCTCAACACACACTCAACACACCCTGCAACACACCCTCAACACACCCTGCAACACACCCTCAACACACCCTGCAACACACCCTCAACACACCCTCAACACACCCTCAACACACCCTCGACATACCCTCAACATACCCTCAACACACCCTCAACACATCCTCAACACACCCTGCATCACACCCTCAACACACCCTCAACACACCCTCAACACACCCTCAACACACCCCCAACACAACTTGCAACACACACTCAACACACCCTCAACACACCCTGCAACACACACTCAACACACCCTCAACACACCCTCAACACACTCTGCAACACACCCTCAACACACCCTGCAACACACCCTCAACACACCCTCAACACACCCTGCAACATACCCTCAACATACCCTCAACACACCCTCAACCCTCCCTGCAACACACCCTCAACACACCCTCAACACACCCTCAACACACCCTGCAACACAGCCTGCTACACACCCTCAACACACCCTCAAAACACCCTGCAACACACCCTCAACACACCCTCAAAACACCCTGCAACACACCCTCAACACACCCTCAAAACACCCTCAACACACCCTCAACACACCCTGCAACACACCCTCAACACACCCTGCAACACACCCTCAACACACCCTCAACACACCCTGCAACGCACCCTTAACATACCCTCAACACACCCTAAACACACCCTGCATCACACCCTCAACACACCCTGCAACACACCCTGCAACACACCCTCAACACACCCTCAACAACCCCTGCATCACACCCTCAACACACCCTCAACACACCCTCAACACACCTTGCATCACACCCTCAACACACCCTCAACATACCCTCAACACACCCTGCAACACACCCCTCAACACACCCTGCAACACACCCTCCACACACCCTCAACACACGCGGCAACATACCCTCAACATACCCTCAACACACCCTCAACACACCCTGCAACACACCCTCAGCACACCCTCAACACACCCTGCAACATACCCTCAAAACACCCTGCAACACACCCTCAACACACCCTCAACACACCCTCAACACACCCTCAACACACCCTGCAACACACCCTCAACACACCCTCAACACACCCTGCAACACACCCTCAACACACACTCATCACAGCCTGCAACACACCCTCAACACACCCTCAACACACCCTCAACACACCCTTAACACACCCCCAACACAACCTGCAACACACACTCAACACACCCTCAACACTCCCTGCAACACACACTCAACACACCCTCAACACACCCTCAACACACTCTGCAACACACCCTCAACACACACTGCAACACACCCTCAACACACCCTCAACACACCCTGCAACATACCCTCAACATACCCTCAACACACCCTCAACCCACCCTGCAACACACCCTCAACACACCCTCAACACACCCTCAACACACCCTGCAACACACCCTGCAACACACACTCAACACACCCTCAACACACCCTCAACATACTCTGCAACACACCCTCAACACACCCTGCAACACACACTCAACACACCCTCAACACACCCTGCAACATACCCTCAACATACACTCAACACACCCTCAACCCACCCTGCAACACACCCCTCAACACACCCTCAACACACCCTCAACACACCCTCAACACACCCTGCAACACACCCTCAACACACCCTGCAACACACACTCAACACACCCTCAACACACCCTCAGCACACTCTGCAACACACCCTCAACACACCCTGCAACACACCCTCAACACACCCTCAACACACCCTGCAACACACCCTCAACACACCCTCAAAACACCCTCAACACACCCTCAACACACCCTGCAACACTCCCTCAACACACCCTGCAACACACCCTCAACACACCCTCAACACACCCTAAACACACCCTGCAACACACCCTCAACACACCCTGCAACACACCCTGCATCACACCCTCAACACAACCTACAACACACCCTGCAACACACCCTCAACACAGCCTCAACAACCCCTGCATCACACCCTCAACACACCCTCAACACACCCTCAACACACTTTGCATCACACCCTCAACACACCCTCAACATACCCTCAACACACCCTGCAACACACCCTCAACACACCCTGCAACACACCCTCAACACACCCTCAACACACCCTGCAACATACCCTCAACATACCCTCAACACACCCTCAACACACCCTGCAACACACCCTCAACACAACCTCAACACAGCCTGCAACATACCCTCAAAACACCCTGCCACACACCCTCAACAAACCCTCAACACACCCTCAACACACCCTCAACGCACCATGCAACACACCCTCAACACACCCTCAACACACCCTGCAACACACCCTCAACACACACTCAACACCCCCTCAACACACCCTGCAACACACCCTCAACACACCCTCAACACACCCTCAACACACCACCAAAACAACCTGCAACACACACTCAACACACCCTCAACACACGCTGCAACACACACTCAACACACCCTCAACACACCCTCAACACACTCTGCAACACACCCTCAACACACCCTGCAACACACCCTCAACACACCCTGCAACATACCCTCAACATACCCTCAACAGACCCTCACCCCACCCTGCAACACACCCTCAACACACAATCAACACACCCTGCAACACACCCTCAACACACCCTCAACACACCCTCAACACACTCTGCAACACACCCTCAACACACCCTGCAACACACCCTCAACACACCCTCAACACACCCTGCAACATACCCTCAACATACCCTCAACACACCCTCAACCCACCCTGCAACACAGCCTCAACAAACCCTCAACACACACTCAACACACCCTCAACACACCCTGCAACACAGCCTGCAACACACCCTCAACACACCCTCAAAACACCCTGCAACACACCCTCAACACAACCTCAACACACCCTGCAACACACCCTCAACACACCCTCAAAACACCCTCAACACACCCTCAACACACCCTGCAACACACCCTCAACACACCCTGCAACACACCCTCAACACACCCTCAACACACCCTGCAACGCACCATTAACACACCCTCAACACACCCTAAACACACCCTGCATCACACCCTCAACACACCCTGCAACACACCCTGCAACACACCCTCAACACACCCTCAACACCCCCTGCATCACACCCTCAACACACCCTCAACACACCCTCAACACACCCTGCATCACACCCTCAACACACCCTCAACATACCCTCAACACACCCTGCAACACACCCTCAACACACCCTGCAACACACCCTCAACACACCCTCAACACACCATACAACATACCCTCAACATACCCTCAACACACCCTCAACACACCCTGCAACACACCCTCAACACACCCTCAACACACCCTGCAACATACCCTCAACACACCCTGCAACACCCCCTCAACACACCCTCAACACACCCTGCAACACAGCCTCAACACACCCTCAACACACCCTGCACCACACCCTCAACACACCCTCAACACACCCTGCAACACACCCTCAACACACCCTCAAAACACCCTCAACACACCCTCAACACACCCTGCAACACACCCTCAACACACCCTCAACACACCCTCAACACACCCTGCAACACACCCTCAACACACCCTCAACACACCCTCAACACACCCTGCAACACACCCTGCAACACACCCTCAACACACCCTCAACACACCCTGCAACACACCCTCAACACACCCTCAACACACCCTCAACACACCCTGCAACACACCCTCAACACACACTCAACACACCCTCAACACACCCTCAACACACCCTCAACACACCCTGCCACACTCAACACACCCTGAACACACCCTGCAACACACACTCAACACAACCTCAACACACCCTGCAACACACATTCAACACACCCTCAACACACCCTGCAACACACACTGAACACAGTCTCAACACACCCTGCAACACACACTCAACACACCCTCAACACACCCTCAACACACCCTCAACACACCCTCAACCACACCCTGCAACACACACTCAACACACCCTCAACACACCCTGCAACACACACTCAACACAGCCTCAACACACCCTGCAACACACACTCAACACACCCTCAACACAGCCTAAACACACCCTGCATCACACCCTCAACACACCCTCAACACACCCTGCAACACACCCTCAACACACCCTCAACACACCCTGCAACATACCCTCAACATACCCTCAACACACCCTCAACACACCCTGCAACACACCCTCAACACACTTTGCAACACACCCTCAACACACCCTCAACACACCCTCAACATACCCTCAACACACCCTCAACACACCCTGCAACACACCCTCAACACACCCTCAACACACCCTCAACACACCCTGCAACACACATTCAACACACCCTCAACACACCCTGCAACACACACTGAACACAGTCTCAACACACCCTGCAACACACACTCAACACACCCTCAACACACCCTCAACACACCCTCAACACACCCTCAACACACCCTGCAACACACACTCAACACACCCTCAACACACCCTGCAACACACACTCAACACAGCCTCAACACACCCTGCAACACACACTCAACACACCCTCAACACAGCCTAAACACACCCTGCATCACACCCTCAACACACCCTCAACACACCCTGCAACACACCCTCAACACACCCTCAACACACCCTGCAACATACCCTCAACATACCCTCAACACACCCTCAACACACCCTGCAACACACCCTCAACACACCCTGCAACACACCCTCAACACACCCTCAACACACCCTCAACATACCCTCAACACACCCTCAACACACCCTGCAACACACCCTCAACACACCCTCAACACACCCTGCAACACACCCTCAACACACCCTGCAACACACCCTCAACACACCCTCAAAACACCCTCAACACACCCTGCAACACACCCTCAACACACCCTCAACACACCCTGCATCACACCCTCAACACACCCTCAACACACCCTCAACACACCCTCAACACACCCCCAACACAACCTGCAACACACACTCAACACACCCTCAACACACCCTGCCAAACACCCTCAACACACCCTCAACACACCCTCAACACACCCTGCAACACACACACTCAACACACCCTCAACACACACTCAACACACCCTGCCACACTCAACACACCCTCAACACACCCTGCAACACACCCTGCAACACACACTCAACATACCCTCAACACACCCTGCAACACACACTCAAAACACCCTCAACACACCCTGCATCACACCCTCAACACACCCTCAACACACCCCCAACACAACCTGCAACACACCACTCAACACACCCTCAACGCACCCTGCAAAACACCCTCAACACACCCTCAACACACCCTCAACACACCCTGCAACACACCCTCAACACACACTCAACACACCCTCAACACACCCTCAACACACCCTGCCACACTCAACACACCCTCAACACACCCTGCAACACACCCTGCAACACACACTCAACATTCCCTCAACACACCCTGCAACACACACTCAACACACCCTGCAACACACCCTCAACACACCCTCAACACACCCTCAACACACCCTGCAACACACACTCTACACACCCTCAACACACCCTGCAACACAGACTCAACACACCCTGCAACACACCCTCAACACAGCCTCAACACACCCTGCATCACACCCTCAACACACCCTCAACACACCCTCAGCACACCCCTCAACAGGCCCTGCAGCACACCCTCAACACAACCCTCAACACACACTCAACAAACCCTGCAACACACCCTCAACACACCCTGCAACACACCCTCAACACACCCTGCAACACACCCTCAACACACCCTCAACACACCCTCGAAATACCCTCAACATACCCTCAACACACCCTCAACACACCTCAACACACCCTGCATCACACCCTCAACACACCCTCAACACACCCTCAACACACCCCCCAACACAACCTGCAACACACACTCAACACACCCTCAACACACCCTGCAACACACACTCAACACACCCTCAACACACCCTCAGCACACTCTGCAACACACCCTCAACACACCCTGCAACACACCCTCAACACACCCTCAACACACCCTGCAACATACACTCAACATACCCTCAACACACCCTCAACCCACCCTGCAACACACCCTGCAACACACCCTCAACACACCCTCAAAACACCCTCAACACACCCTCAACACACCCTGCAACACACCCTCAACACACCCTGCAACACACCCTCAACACACCCTCAACACACCTTGCAACGCACCCTTAACACAGCCTCAACACACCCTAAACACACCCTGCATCACACCCTCAACACACCCGGCAACACACCCTGCAACACACCCTCAACACACCCTCAACAACCCCTGCATCACACCCTCAACACACCCTCAACACACCCTGCATCACACCCTCAACACACCCTCAACATACCCTCAACATACCCTCAACACTCCCTGCAAACACACCCTCAACACACCCTGCAACACACCCTCAACACACCATCAACACACCCTGCAACATACCCTCAACATACCCTCAACACACCCTCAACACACCCTGCAACAGACCCTCAACACACCCTCAACACACCCTGCAACATACCCTCAAAAACACCCTGCAACACACCCTCAACACACCTCAACACACCCTCAACACACCCTCAACACACCCTGAAACACACCCTCAACACACCCTCAACACACACTGCAACACACCCTCAACACACCCTCAACACAGCCTGCAACACACCCTCAACACACCCTCAACACACCCTCAACACACCCTCAACACACCCCCAACACAACCTGCAACACACACTCAACACACCCTCAACACACCCTGCAACACAGACTCAACACACCCTCAACACACCCTCAACACACTCTGCAACACACCCTCAACACACACTGCAACACACCCTCAACACACCCTCAACACGCCCTGCAACATACCCTCAACATACCCTCAACACACCCTCAACCCACCCTGCAACACACCCTCAACACACCCTCAACACACCCTCAACACACCCTCAACACACCCTGCAACACAGCCTGCAACACACCCTCAACACACTCTCAAAACACCCTCAAAACACCCTCAACACACCCTCAACACACCCTGCAACACACCCTCAACACACACTCAACACACCCTGCAACATACCCTCAACACACCCTGCAACACACCCTCAACACACCCTCAACACACCCTCAACACACCCTCAACACACCCTGCAACACACCCTCAACACACCCTCAACACACCCTGCAACACACCCTCAACACACCCTCAACACACCCTGCAACACTCCCTCAACACACCCTCAAAACACCCTCAACACACCCTCAACACACCCTGCAACACACCCTCAACACACCCTCAACACACCCTCAACACACCCTGCAACACACCCTCAACACACCCTCAACACACCCTCAACACACCCTGCAACACACCCTGCAACACACCCTCAACACACCCTCAACACACCCTCAACACACCCTGCAAAACACCCTCAACACACCCCGAACACACCCTCAACACACCATGCAACACACCCTGAACACACACTCAACACACCCTCAACACACCCTCAACACACCCTCAACACACCCTGCCACACTCAACACACCCTGAACACACCCTGCAAACACATACTCAACACACCCTCAACACACCCTGCAACACACACTCAACACACCCTCAACAACACCCTGCAACACACACTGAACACAGTCTCAACACACCCTGCAACACACACTCAACACACCCCTCAACACACGCTCAACACACCCTGCAACACACCCTGCAACACACACTCAACACACCCTCAACACACCCTGCAACACACACTCAACACACCCTCAACACACCCTGCCAACACACACTCAACACACCCTCAACACACCCTCAACACAGCCTCAACACACCCTGCATCACACCCTCAACACACCCTCAACACACCCTCAGCACACCCTCAACACGGCCTGCAACACACCCTCAACACACCCTCAACACACCCTCAACACACCCTGCAACACACCCTCAACACATCCTGCAACACACCCTGCAACACACCCTGCAACACACCCTCAACACACCCTCAACACACCCTCAACAAACCCTCAACATACCCTCAACACACCCTCAACACACCCTGCATCACACCCTCAACACACCCTCAACACACCCTCAACACACCCTCAACACACCCCCAACACAACCTGCAACACACACTCAACACACACCCTCAACACACCCTGCAACACACACTCAACACACTTTCAACACACCCTCAACACACCCTACAACACACCCTCAACACACCCTGCAACACACCCTCAACACACCCTGCAACATACCCTCAACATATCCTCAACACACCCTCAACACACCCTGCAACACACCCTGCAACACACCCTCAACACACCCTCAACACACCCTGCAACACACCCTCAACACACCCTCAACACACCCTGCAACACACCCTCAACACACCCTCAACACACCCTGCAACAGACCCTCAACACACCCTCAACACACACTGCAACACACCCTCAACACACACTCAACACACCCCAGCAACACACCCTCAACACACCCTCAACACACCCTCAACACACCCTCAACACACCCTGCAACACACACTCAACACACCCTCAACACACCCTGCAACACACCCTCAACACACCCTCAACACCACCCTCAACACACCCTGCAACACACCCTCAACACACCCTCAACACACCCTCAACACACCCTGAAACACACCCTCAACATACACTGCAACACACCCTCAACACACCCTCAACACACCCTGCAACACACCCTGCAAACACACCCTCAACACACCCTGCAACACACCCTGCAACACACCCTCAACACACCCTGCAAAACACCCTCAACACACCCTGCAACACACCCTGCAACACACCCTGCAACACATCCTCAACACACCCTCAACACACCCTCAACACACCCTCAGATTACCCTCAACACACCCTCAACACACCCTGAAACACACCCCTCAACACACCCTCAACACACACTGCAACACACCCTCAACACACCCTGCAACACACCCTCAACACACCCTCAACACAGCCTGCAACACACCCTCAACACACCCTGCAACACACCCTCAACACACCCTCAACACACCCCGCAACACACCCTCAACACACCCTGCATCACACCCTCAACACACCCTCAACACACCCTGCAACACACCCTCAACACACCCAGCATCACACCCTCAACACACCCCTCAACACACCCTCAACACACCCTCAACACACCCTCAACACACACTGCAACACACCCTCAACACACCCTGCAACACACCCTCAACACACCCTCAACACACCCTGCAACACACCCTCAACACACCCTGCAACACACCCTCAACACACCTCAACACACCCCGCAACACACCCTCAACACACCCTGCATCACACCCTCAACATACCCTGCAACACACCCTGCATCACACCCTCAACACACCCTCAACCACACCCTGCATCACACCCTCAACACACCCTCAACACACCCTGCAACACACCCTGCAACACACCCTCAACACACCCTCAACACACCCTGCAACACACCCTCAACACACCCTCAACACACCCTCAACACACCCTGCAACACGCACTCAACACACCCTCAACACACCCTCAACACCCCCTGCAAAAACACCCTCAACACACCCTGCAACACACCCTCAACACACCCTCAACACACCCTGCAACACACCCTCAACACACCCTCAACACACCCTCAACACACCCTGCAACACACCCTCAACACCCCCTGCATCACACCCTCAACACACCCTCAACACACCCTCAACACACCCTGCATCACACCCTCAACACACCCTCAACATACCCTCAACACACCCTGCAACACACCCTCAACACACCCTGCAACACACCCTCAACACACCCTCAACACACCCTGCAACATACCCTCAACATACCCTCAACACACCCACAACACACCCTGCAACACACCCTCAACACACCCTCAAAACACCCTGCAACATACCCTCAACACACCCTGCAACACACCCTCAACACACCCTCAACACACCCTGCAACACAGCCTCAACACACCCTCAACACACCCTGCAACACACCCTCAACACACCCTCAACACACCCTGCAACACACCCTCAACACACCCTCAAAACACCCTCAACACACCCTCAACACACCCTGCAACACACCCTCAACACACCCTCAACACACCCTCAACACACCCTGCAACACACCCTCAAAACACCCTCAACACACCCTCAACACACCCTGCAACACACCCTGCAACACACCCTCAACACACCCTCAACACACCCTGCAACACACCCTCAACAAACCCTCAACACACCCTCAACACACCCTGCAACACACCCTCAACACACACTCAACACACCCTCAACACACCCTCAACACACCCTCAACACACCCTGCCACACTCAACACACCCTGAACACACCCTGCAACACACACTCAACACAACCTCAACACACCCTGCAACACACACTCAACACACCCTCAACACACCCTGCAACACACACTGAACACAGTCTCAACACACCCCTGCAACACACACTCAACACACCCTCAACACACCCTCAACACACCCTCAACACACCCTGCAACACACACTCAACACACCCTCAACACACCCTGCAACACACACTCAACACAGCCTCAACACACCCTGCAACACACACTCAACACACCCTCAACACACCCCTCAACACAGCCTCAACACACCCTGCATCACACCCTCAACACACCCTCAACACACCCTGCAACACACCCTCAACACACCCTCAACACACCCTGCAACATACCCTCAACATACCCTCAACACACCCTCAACACACCGTGCAACACACCCTCAACACACCCTCAACACACCCTCAACACACCCTGCAACACAGCCTGCAACACACCCTCAACACACCCTCAACACACCCCACCCTGCAACACACCCTCAACACACCCTCAACACACCCTGCAACACACCCTCAACACACCCTCAAAACACCCTCAACACACCCTCAACACACACTGCAACACACCCTCAACACACCCTGCAACACACCCTCAACACACCCTCAACACACCCTGCAACACACCCTCAACACACCCTCAACACACCCTAAACACAACCTGCATCACACCCTCAACACACCCTGCAACACACGCTCAACACCCCCTGCATCACACCCTCAACACACCCTCAACACACCCTGCATCACACCTTCAACACACCCTCAACACACCCTCAACACCCCCTGCATCACACCCTCAACACACCCTCAACATACCCTCAACACACCCTGCAGCACACCCTCAACACACCCTGCAACACACCCTCAACACACCATCAACACACCCTGCAACATACCCTCAACATACCCTCAACACACCCTCAACACACCCTGCAACACACCCTCAACACACCCTCAAAACACCCTCAACGCACCCTGCAACACACCCTCAACACACCCTCAACACACCCTGCATCACACCCTCAACACACCCTCAACACACCCTCAACACACCCCCAACACAACCTGCAACACACACTCAACACACCCCTCAACACACCCTGCAAAACACCCTCAACACACCCTCAACACACCCTCAAGACACCCTCAACACACCCTGCAACACACCCTCAACACACACTCAACACACCCTCAACACACTCTCAACACACCCTGCCACACTCAACACAACCTCAACACACCCTGCAACACACCCTGCAACACACACTCAACATACCCTCAACACACCCTGCAACACACACTCAACACAACCTCAACACACCCTGAATCACACCCTCAACACACCCTCAACACACCCTCAACACACCCTCAACACACCCCCAACACAACCTGCAACACACACTCAACACACCCTCAACACACCCTGCAAAACACCCTCAACACACCTCAACACACCCTCAACACACCCTGCAACACACCCTCAAAACACACTCAACACACCTCAACACACCCTCAACACACCCTGCCACACTCAACACACCCTCAACACACCCTGCAACACACCCTGCAACACACACTCAACATACCCTCAACACACCCTGCAACACACACTCAACACACCCTGCAACACACCCTCAACACACCCTCAACACACCCTCAACACACCCTGCAACACACACTCTACACACCCTCAACACACCCTGCAACACACACTCAACACACCCTGCAACACACCCTCAACACAGCCTCAACACACCCTGCATCACACCCTCAACACACCCTCAACACACCCTAAGCACACCCTCAACACGCCCTGCAACACACCCTCAACACACACTCAACACACACTCAACACACCCTGCAACACACCCTCAACACACCATGCAACACACCCTCAACACACCCTGCAACACACCCTCAACACACCCTCAACACACCCTCAACATACCCTCAACACACCCTCAACACACCCTCAACACACCCTACATCACACCCTCAACACACCCTCAACACACCCTCAACACACCCTCAACACACCCCCAACACAACCTGCAACACACACTCAACACACCCTCAACACACCCTGCAACACACACTCAACACACCCTCAACACACCCTCAACACACTCTGCAACACACCTCAACACACCCTGCAACACACCCTCAACACACCCTCAACACACCCTGCAACATACCCTCAACATACCCTCAACACACCCTCAACCACCCTGCAACACACCCTCACACACCCTCAACACACCCTCAACACACCCTCAACACACCCTGCAACACAGCCTGCAACACACCCTCAACACACCCTCAAAACACCCTGCAACACACCCTCAACACACCCTCAACACACCCTGCAACACACCCTCAACACACCCTCAAAACACCCTCAACACACCCTCAACACACCCTGCAACACACCCTCAACACACCCTCAACACACCTTGCAACGCACCTTAACACACCCTCAACACACCCTAAACACACGCTGCAATCAGACCCTCAACACACCCGGCAACACACCCTGCAACACACCCTCAACACACCCTCAACAACCCCTGCATCACACCCTCAACACACCCTCAACACACCCTCAACACACCCTGCATCACACCCTCAACACACCCTAAACACACGCTGCATCGCACCCTCAACACACCCGGCAACACACCCTGCAACACACCCTCAACACACCCTCAACAACCCTGCATCATTCCCTCAACACACCCTCAACACACCCTCAACACACCCTGCATCACACCCTCAACACACCCTCAACCATACCCTCAACACACCCTGCAACACACACTCAACACACCCTCAACACACCCTCAACACAGCCTCAACACACCCTGCATCACACCCTCAACACACCCTCAACACACCCTGCAACACACCCTCAACACACCATCAACACACCCTGCAACATACCCTCAACATACCCTCAACACACCCTCAACACACCCTGCAACACACCCTCAACACACCCTCAACACACCCTCAACACACCCTGCAACACAGCCTGCAACACACCCTCAACACACCCTCAACACACCCTGCAACACACCCTCAACACACCCTCAACACACCCTGCAACACACCCTCAACACACCCTCAAAACACCCTCAACACACCCTCAACACACACTGCAACACACCCTCAACACACCCTGCAACAAACCCTCAACACACCCTCAACACACCCTGCAACACACCCTCAACACACCCTCAACACACCCTAAACACAACCTGCATCACACCCTCAACACACCCTGCAACACACCCTGCAACACACCCTCAACACACGCTCAACACACCCTGCATCACACCCTCAACACACCCTCAACACACCCTGCATCACACCTTCAACACACCCTCAACACACCCTCAACACCCCCTGCATCACACCCTCAACACACCCTCAACATACCCTCAACACACCCTGCAACACACCCTCAACACACCCTGCAACACACCCTCAACACACCATCAACACACCCTGCAACATACCCTCAACATAACCTCAACACACCCTCAATACACCCTGCAACACACCCTCAACACACCCTCAAAACACCCTCAACGCACCCTGCAACACACCCTCAACACACCCTCAACACACCCTGCATCACACCCTCAACACACCCTCAACACACCCTCAACACACCCTCAACACACCCCAACACAACCTGCAACACACACTCAACACACCTCAACACACCCTGCAAAAGACCCTCAACACACCCTCAACACACCCTCAACACACCCTGCAACACACCCTCAACACACACTCAACACACCCTCAACACACTCTCAACACACCCTGCCACACTCAACACAACCTCAACACACCCTGCAACACACCCTGCAACACACACTCAACATACCCTCAACACACCCTGCAACACACACTCAACACAACCTCAACACACCCTGAATCACACCCTCAACACACCCTCAACACAACCTCAACACACCCTCAACACACCCCCAACACAACCTGCAACACACACTCAACACACCCTCAACACACCCTGCAAAACACCCTCAACACACCCTCAACACACCCTCAACACACCCTGCAACACACCCTCAAAACACACTCAACACACCCTCAACACACCCTCAACACACCCTGCCACACTCAACACACCCTCAACACACCCTGCAACACACCCTGCAACACACACTCAACATACCCTCAACACACCCTGCAACACACACTCAACACACCCTGCAACACACCCTCAACACACCCTCAACACACCCTGCAACACACACTCTACACACCCTCAACACACCCTGCAACACACACTCAACACACCCTGCAACACACCCTCAACACAGCCTCAACACACCCTGCATCACACCCTCAACACACCCTCAACACACCCTCAGCACACCCTCAACACGCCCTGCAACACACCCTCAACACACCCTCAACACACACTCAACACACCCTGCAACACACCCTCAACACACCATGCAACACACCCTCAACACACCCTGCAACACACCCTCAACACACCCTCAACATACCCTCAACACACCCTCAACACACCCTCACACACCCTACATCACACCCTCAACACACCCTCAACACACCCTCAACACACCCTCAACACACCCCCAACACAACCTGCAACACACACTCAACACACCCTCAACACACCCTGCAACACACACTCAACACACCCTCAACACACCCTCAACACACTCTGCAACACACCCTCAACACACCCTGCAACACACCCTCAACACACCCTCAACACACCCTCAACACACCCTGCAACATACCCTCAACATACCCTCAACACACCTCAACCCACCCTGCAACACACCCTCAACACACCCTCAACACACCCTCAACACACCCTCAACACACCCTGCAACACAGCCTGCAACACACCCTCAACACACCCTCAAACACCCTGCAACACACCCTCAACACACCCTCAACACACCCTGCAACACACCCTCAACACACCCTCAAAACACCCTCAACACACCCTCAACACACCCTGCAACACACCCTCAACACACCCTCAACACACCTTGCAACGCACCCTTAACACACCCTCAACACACCCTAAACACACGCTGCATCAGACCCTCAACACACCCGGCAACACACCCTGCAACACACCCTCAACACACCCTCAACAACCCCTGCATCACACCCTCAACACACCCTCAACACACCCTGCATCACACCCTCAACACACCCTAAACACACGCTGCATCGCACCCTCAACACACCCGGCAACACACCCTGCAACACACCCTCAACACACCCTCAACAACCCCTACACACCCTCAACATACCCTCAACACACCCTGCAACACACCCTCAACACACCCTGCAACACACACTCAACACACCATCAACACACCCTGCAACATACCCTCAACATACCCTCAACACACCCTCAAACACACCCTGCAACACACCCTCAACACACCCTCAAAACACCCTCAACGCACCCTGCAACACACACTCAACACAACCTCAACACACCCTGAATCACACCCTCAACAACACACCCTCAACACACCCTCAACACACCCTCAACACACCCCCAACACAACCTGCAACACACACTCAACACACCCTCAACACACCCTGCAAAACACCCTCAACACACCCTCAACACACCCTCAACACACCTGCAACACACCCTCAAAACACACTCAACACACCCTCAACACACCCTCAACACACCCTGCCACACTCAACACACCCTCAACACACCCTGCAACACACCCTGCAACACACACTCAACATACCCTCAACACACCCTGCAACACACTCTCAACACACCCCTGCAACACACCCTCAACACACCCTCAACACACCCTCAACACACCCTGCAACACACACTCTACACACCCTCAACACACCCTGCAACACACACTCAACACACCCTGCAACACACCCTCAACACAGCCTCAACACACCCTGCATCACACCCTCAACACACACCCTCAACACACCCTCAGCACACCCTCAACACGCCCTGCAACACACCCCTCAACACACCCTCAACACACACTCAACACACCCTGCAACACACCCTCAACACACCATGCAACACACCCTCAACACACCCCTGCAACACACCCTCAACACACCCTCAACACCACACCCTCAACATACCCTCAAGACACCCTCAACACACCCTCAACACACCCTACATCACACCCTCAACACACCCTCAACACACCCTCAACCACACCCTCAACACACCCCCAACACAACCTGCAACACACACTCAACACACCCTCAACACACCCTGCAACACACACTCAACACACCCTCAGCACACCCTCAACACACTCTGCAACACACCCTCAACACACCCTGCAACACACCCTCAACACACCCTCAACCACACCCTGCAACATACCCTCAACATACCCTCAACACACCCTCAACCCCACCCTGCAACACACCCTCAACACACCCTCAACACACCCTCAACACACCCTCAACACACCCTGCAACACAGCCTGCAACACACCCTCAACACACCCTCAAAACACCCTGCAACACACCCTCAACACACCCTCAACACACCCTGCAACACACCCTCAACACACCCTCAAAACACCCTCAACACACCCTCAACACACCTGCAACACACCCTCACACACCCTCAACACACCTTGCAACGCACCCTTAACACACCCTCAACACACCCTAAACACACGCTGCATCAGACCCCTCAACACACCCCGGCAACACACCCTGCAACACACCCTCAACACACCCCTGAACAACACCTGCATCACACCCTCAACACACCCTCAACACACCCTCAACACACCCTGCATCACACCCTCAACACACCCTAAACACACGCTGCATCGCACCCTCAACACACCCGGCAACACACCCTGCAACACACACTCAACACACCCTCAACAACCCCTGCATCACACCCTCAACACACCCCTCAACACACCCTCAACACACCCTGCATCACACCCTCAACACACCCTCAACATACCCTCAACACACCCTGCAACACACCCTCAACACACCCTGCAACACACCCTCAACACACCCTCAACACACCCTGCAACATACCTCAACATACCCTCAACACACCCTCAAC
Organism: Isurus oxyrinchus; assembly: GCA_026770705.1. NCBI lineage: Eukaryota > Metazoa > Chordata > Chondrichthyes > Lamniformes > Lamnidae > Isurus > Isurus oxyrinchus. Next base: position 20,569 of record JANJGN010004015.1, read on the forward strand.
ACACCCTGCAACACACCCCTCAACACACCCTCAACACACCCTGCAACATACCCTCAAAACACCCTGCAACAAACCCTCAACACACCCTCAACACACCCTGCAACACACCCTCAACACAACCTCAACACACCCCTCAACACACCCTGCAACACAGCCTGCAACACACCCTCAACACACCCTCAACACACCCTGCAACACACACTCAACACACCCTCAACACACCCTGCAACACACCCTCAACACACCCTCAACACACCCTGCAACAGACCCTCAACACACCCTCAACACACACTGCAACACACCCTCACCACACACTCAACACACCCTGCAAACACACCCTCAACACACCCTCAACACACCCTCAACACACCTCAACACACCCTGCAACACACACTCAACACACCCTCAACACACCCTGCAACACACCCTCAGCACACCCTCAACACACCCCTCAACACCACCCTGCTACACACCCTCAACACACCTCAACACACCCCTCAACACACCTTGAAACACACCCTCAAACACACCCTGCAACACACCCTGCAACACACCCCCTCAACACACCCTGCAAAACACCCTCAACACACCCTGCAACACCCCCTGCAACACACCCTGCAACACACCCTCAACACACCCTCAACACACCCTCAACACACCCTCAACACATCCTCAACACACCCCTGCAACACACACCCCTCAACACACCCTGCAACACACCCTCACCACACCCTCAACACACCCTCAACACACCCTCAACACTCCCTGCAACACACCCTCAGCATACCCTCAGCATACCCTCAACACACCCTGCAACACACCCCTCAACACACCCTCAACACACACTGCAACACACCCCTGCAACACACCCTGCAACACACCCTCAACACACCCTCAAACACACCCTGCAACACACCCTCAACACACCCTGCAACACACCCTCAACACACCCTCAACACACCCCCGCAACACACCCTCAACACACCCTGCATCACACCCTCAACACACCCTAAACACACCCTGCAACACACCCTCAACACACCCAGCATCACACCCTCAACACACCCTCAACACACCCTCAACACACCCCTGCAAACACACCCTCAACACACCCTCAACACACCCCGCAACACACCCTCAACACACCCCTGCATCACACCCTCAACATAACCTGCAACACACCCTGCAACACACCCTCAACACACCCTCAACACACCTGCAACACACCCTCAACACACCCTCAACACACCCCTCAACACACCCTCAACAAACCCTGCAACACGCACTCAACACACCCTCAACACACCCTGCAACACACCCTCAACACACCCTGCAACACACCCTCAACACACCCTCAACACACCCTCAACACACCCTGCAACAGACCCTCAACACCCCCTGCATCACACCCTCAACACACCCTCAACACACCCTCAACACACCCCTGCATCACAACCTCAACACACCCTCAACATACCCTCAACGCACCCTGCAACACACCCTCAACAAACCCTGCAACACACCCTCAACACACCCCTCAACACACCCTGCAACATACCCTCAACATACCCTCAACACAACCTCAACACACCCTGCAACACACCCTCAACACACCCTTCAACACAGTCCTCAACACACCCTCAACACACCCTGCAACACCACACCCTCAACACACCCTCACAACACCCTGCAACACACCCTCAACACACCCTCAAAACACCCTCAACACACCCTCAACACACCCTGCAACACACCCTCAACACACACTCAACACCCCCTCAACACACCCTGCAACACACCCTCAACACACCCTCAACACACCCTCAACACACCCTGCAACACACCCTGCAACACACCCTCAACACACCCTCAACACACCCTGCAACACACCCTCAACACACCCTCAACACACCCTGCAACACACCCTCAACACACCCTCAACACACCCTCAACACACCCTCAACACTCCCTGCAACACACCCTCAGCATACCCTCAACACACCCTCAACACACCCTGCAACACACCCTCAACACACCCTCAACACACACTGCAACACACCCTCAACACACCCTGCAACACACCCTCAACACACCCTCAACAAACCCTGCAACACGCACTCAACACACCCTCAACACACCCCTCAACACACCCTGCAACACACCCTCAACACACCCTGCAACACACCCTCAACACACCCTCAACCCACCCTGCAACACACCCTCAACACACCCTCAACCACACCCTCAACACACCCTGCAACAGACCCTCAACACCCCCTGCATCACACCCTCAACACACCCTCAACACACCCTCAACACACCCTCAACACACCCTGCATCACAACCTCAACACACCCTCAACATACCCTCAACGCACCCTGCAACACACCCTCAACAAACCCTGCATCACACCTTCAACACACCCCTCAACACACCCTCAAACACCCCCTGCATCACACCCTCAACACACCCCTCAACATACCCTCAACACACCCTGCAACACACCCTCAACACACCCTGCAACACACCCTCAACACACCATCAACACACCCTGCAACATACCCTCAACATACCCTCAACACACCCTCAACACACCCTGCAACACACCCTCAACACACCCTCAAAACACCCCTCAACGCACCCCTGCAACACACCCTCAACACACCCCCCTCAACACACCCTGCATCACACCCTCAACACACCCTCAACACACCCTCAACACACCCTCAACACACCCCCAACACAACCTGCAACACACACTCAACACACCCTCAACACACCCTGCAAAACACCCTCAACACACCCTCAACACACACCCTCAACACACCCTGCAACACACCCTCAACACACACTCAACACACCCTCAACACACTCTCAACACACCCCTGCCACACTCAACACAACCTCAACACACCCTGCAAACACACCCTGCAACACACACTCAACATACCCTCAACACACCCTGCAACACACACTCAACACAACCTCAACACACCCTGAATCACACCCTCAACACACCCTCAACACACCCTCAACACACCCTCAACACACCCCCAACACAACCTGCAACACACACTCAACACACCCTCAACACACCCTGCAAACACCCTCAACACACCCTCAACACACCCTCAACACACCCTGCAACACACCCTCAAAACACACTCAACACACCCTCAACACACCCTCAACACACCCTGCCACACTCAACACACCCTCAACACACCCTGCAACACACCCTGCAACACACACTCAACACACCCTGCAACACACCCTCAACACACCCTCAACACACCCTCAACACACCCTGCAACACACACTCTACACACCCTCAACACACCCTGCAACACACACTCAACACACCCTGCAACACACCCTCAACACAGCCTCAACACACCCTGCATCACACCATCAACACACCTCAACACACCCTCAGCACACCCTCAACACGCCCTGCAACACACCCTCAACACACCCTCAACACACACTCAACACACCCTGCAACACACCCACCCTCAACACACCATGCAACACACCCTCAACACACCCTGCAACACACCCTCAACACACCCTCAACACACCCTCAACATACCCTCAACACACCCTCAACACACCCTCAACACACCCTACATCACACCCTCAACACACCCTCAACACACCCTCAACACACCCTCAACACACCCCCAACACAACCTGCAACACACACTCACACACCCTCAACACACCCTGCAACACACACTCAACACACCCTCAACACACCCTCAACACACTCTGCAACACACCCTCAACACACCCTGCAACACACCCTCAACACACCCTCAACACACCCTGCAACATACCCTCAACATACCCTCAAACACACCCTCAACCCACCCTGCAACACACCCCTCAACACACCCCTCAACACACCCTCAACACACCCTCAACACACCCTGCAACACAGCCTGCAACACACCCTCAACACACCCTCAAAACACCCTGCAACACACCCTCAACACACCCTCAACACACCCTGCAACACACCCTCAACACACCCTCAAAACACCCTCAACACACCCTCAACACACCCTGCAACACACCCTCAACACACCCTCAACACACCTTGCAACGCACCCTTAACACACCCTCAACACACCCTAAACACACGCTGCATCAGACCCTCAACACACCCGGCAACACACCCTGCAACACACCCTCAACACACCCTCAACAACCCCTGCATCACACCCTCAACACACCCTCAACACACCCCTCAACACACCCTGCATCACACCCCTCAACACACACTAAACACACGCTGCATCGCACCCTCAACACACCCGGCAACACACCCAGCAACACACCCTCAACACACCCTCAACAACCCCTGCATCACACCCTCAACACACCCTCAACACACCCTCAACACACCCTGCATCACACCCTCAACACACCCTCAACATACCCTCACACACCCTGCAACACACCCTCAACACACCTGCAACACACCCTCAACACACCCTCAACACACCCTGCAACATACCCTCAACATACCCTCAACACACCCTCAACACACCCTGCAACACACCCTCAACACACCCTCACACACACTCCTGCAACATACCCTCAAAACACCCTGCAACACACCCTCAACACACCCTCAACACACCCTGCAACACACCCTCAACACAACCTCAACACACCCTCAACACACCCTGCAACACAGCCTGCAACATACCCTCAACACACCCTCAACACACCCTGCAACACACACTCACACACCCTCAACACAACCTGCAACACACCCCTCAACACACCCTCAACACACCTGCAACAGACCCTCAACACACCCTCAACACACACTGCAACACACCCTCAACACACACTCAACACACCCTGCAACACACCCTCAACACACCCTCAACACACCCTCAACACACCCTCAACACACCCTGCAACACACACTCAACACACCCTCAACACACCCTGCAACACACCCTCAGCACACCCCTCAACACACCCTCAACACACCCTGCTACACACCCTCAACACACCCTCAACACACCCTCAACACACCTTGAAACACACCCTCAACACACCCTGCAACACACCCTGCAACACACCCTCAACACACCCTGCAAAACACCCTCAACACACCCCTGCAACACCCCCTGCAACACACCCTGCAGCACACCTCAACACACCCTCAACACACCCTCAACACACCCTCAACACATCCTCAACACACCCTGCAACACACCCTCAACACACCCTGCAACACACCCTCAACACACCCTCAACACACCCTCAACACACCCTCAACACTCCCTGCAACACACCCTCAGCATACCCTCAGCATACCCTCAACACACCCTGCAACACACCCTCAACACACCCTCAACACACACTGCAACACACCCTCAACACACCCCTGCAACACACCCTCAACACACCCTCAACACACCCCTGCAACACACCCCTCAACACACCCTGCAACACACCCCTCAACACACCCTAAACACACCCTGCAACACACCCTCAACACACCCAGCATCACACCCTCAACACACCCTCAACACACCCTCAACACACCCTGCAACACACCCTCAACACACCCTCAACACACCCCGCAACACACCCTCAACACACCCTGCATCACACCCTCAACATAACCTGCAACACACCCCTGCAACACACCCTCAACACACCCCTCAACACACCCTGCAACACACCCTCAACACACCCTCAACACACCCTCAACACACCCTCAACAACCCTGCAACACGCACTCAACACACCCTCAACACACCCTGCAACACACCCTCAACACAACCTGCAACACACCCTCAACACACCCTCAACACACCCTCAACACACCCTGCAACAGACCCTCAACACCCCCTGCATCACACCCTCAACACACCCTCAACACACCCTCAACACACCCTGCATCACAACCTCAACACACCCTCAACATACCCTCAACGCACCCTGCAACACACCCTCAACAAACCCTGCAACACACCCTCAACACACCCTCAACACACCCTGCAACATACCCTCAACATACCCTCAACACAACCTCAACACACCCTGCAACACACCCTCAACACACCCTTCAACACAGTCTCAACACACCCTCAACACACCCTGCAAACACACCCTCAACACACCCTCACAACACCCTGCAACACACCCTCAACACACCCTCAAAACACCCTCAACACACCCTCAACACACCCTGCAACACACCCTCAACACACACTCAACACCCCCTCAACACACCCTGCAACACACCCTCAACACACCCTCACACACCCTCCAACACACCCTGCAACACACCCTGCAACACACCCTCAACACACCCTCAACACACCCTGCAACACACCCTCAACACACCCTCAACACACCCTCAACACACCCTGCAACACACCCTCAACACACCCCTCAACACACCCTCAACACACCCTCAACACTCCCTGCAACACACCCTCAGCATACACTCAACACACCCTCACACACCCTGCAACACACCCTCAACACACCCTCAACACACACTGCAACACACCCTCAACACACCCTGCAACACACCCTCAACACACCCTCAACAAACCCTGCAACACGCACTCAACACACCCTCAACACACCCTCAACACACCCTGCAACACACCCTCAACACACCCTGCAACACACCCTCAACACACCCTCAACCCACCCTGCAACACACCCTCAACACACCCTCAACACACCCTCAACACACCCTGCAACAGACCCCTCAACACCCCCTGCATCACACCCTCAACACACCCTCAACACACCCTCAACACACCCTGCATCACAACCTCAACACACCCTCAACATACCCTCAACGCACCCTGCAACACACCCTCAACAAACCCTGCAACACACCCTCAACACACCCTCAACACACCCTGCAACATACCCTCAACATACCCTCAACACAACCTCAACACACCCTGCAACACACCCTCAACACACCCTTCAACACAGCCTCAACACACCCTCAACACACCCTGCAACACACCCTCAACACACCTCAACACACCCTGCAACACACCCTCAAACACACCCTCAAAACACCCTCAACACACCCTCAACACACCCTGCAACACACCCTCAACACACACTCAACACCCCCTCAACACACCCTGCAACACACCCTCAACACACCCCTCAACACACCCTCAACACACCCTGCAACACACCCTGCAACACACCCTTAACACACCCTCAACACACCATGCAACACACCCTCAACACACCCTCAACACACCCTCAACACACCCTGCAACACACCCTCAACACACACTCAACACACCCTCAACACACCCTCAACACACCCTGCCACACTCAACACACCCTGAACACACCCTGCAACACACACTCAACACAACCTCAACACACCCTGCAACACACACTCAACACACCCTCAACACACCCTGCAACACACACTGAACACAGTATCAACACACCCTGCAACACACACTCAACACACCCTCAACACAACCTCAACACACCCTCAACACACCCTCAACACACCCTGCAACACACACTCAACTCACCCTCAACACACCCTGCAACACACACTCAACACAGCCTCAACACACCCTGCAACACACACTCAACACTCCCTCAACACACCCTCAAACACAGCCTCAACACACCCTGCATCACACCCTCAACACACCCTCAACACACCCTGCAACACACCCTCAACACACCCTCAACACACCCTGCAACATACCCTCAACATACCCTCAACACACCCTCAACACACCCTGCAACACACCCTCAACACACCCTCAACACACCCTCAACACACCCTGCAACACAGCCTGCAACACACCCTCAACACACCCCTCAACACAACCCTGCAACACACCCTCAACACACCCTCAACACGGCCTGCAACACACCCTCAACACACACTCAAAACACCCTCAACACACCCTCAACACACACTGCAACACACCCTCAACACACCCTGCAACACACCATCAACACACCCTCAACACAACCTGCAACACACCCTCAACACACCCTCAACACACCCTAAACACACCCTGCATCACACCCTCAACACACCCTGCAACACACCCTGCAACACACCCTCAACACACGCTCAACACCCCCTGCATCACACCCTCAACACACCCTCAACACACCCTGCATCACACCTTCAACACACCCTCAACACACCCTCAACACCCCCTGCATCACACCCTCAACACACCCTCAACATACCCTCAACACACCCTGCAACACACCCTCAACACACCCTGCACACACACCCTCAACACACCCTCAACACACCCTGCAACATACCCTCAACATACCCTCAACACACACTCAACACACCCTGCAACACACCCTCAACACACCCTGAAACACACCCTGCAACACACCCTCAACACACCCCTGCAACACACCCTCAACACACCCTCAAAACACCCACAACACACCCTGCAACACACCCTCAACACACCCTGCATCACACCCTCAACACACCCTCAACACACCCTCAACACACCCTCAACACACCCCCAACACAACCTGCAACACACACTCAACACACCCTCAACACACCCTGCAAAACACCCTTCAACACACCCTCAACACACCCTCAACACACCCTGCAACACACCCTCAACACACACTCAACACACCCTCAACACACACTCAACACACCCTGCCACACTCAACACACCCCTCAACACACCCTCAACACACCCTGCAACACACACTCAACATACCCTCAACACACCCTGCAACACACACTCAACACACCCTCAACACACCCTGCATCACACCCTCAAGACACCCTCAACACACCCCTCAACACACCCTCAACACACCCCCAACACAACCTGCAACACACACTCAACACACCCTCAACACACCCTGCAAAACACCCTCAACACACCCTAAACACACCCTCAACACACCCTGCAACACACCCTCAACACACACTCAACACACCCTCAACACACCCTCAACACACCCTGCCACACTCAACACACCCTCAACACACCCTGCAACACACCCTGCAACACACACTCAACATACCCTCAACACACCCTGCAACACACGCTCAACACACCCTGCAACACACCCTCAACACACCCTCAACACACCCTCAACACACCCTGCAACACACACTCTACACACCCTCAACACACCCTGCAACACTCACTCAACACACCCTGCAACACACCCTCAACACAGCCTCAACACACCCTGCATCACACCCTCAACACACCCTCAACACACCCTCAGCACACCCTCAACACGCCCTGCAACACACCCTCAACACACCCTCAACACACACTCAACACAGCCTGCAACACACCCTCAACACCACCCTGCAACACACCCTCAACACACCCTGCAACACACCCTCAACACACCTCAACACACCCTCAAGACACCCTCGACATACCCTCAACACACCCTCAACACACCCTCAACACACCCTCAACACACCCTGCATCACACCCTCAACACACCCTCAACACAACCCTCAACACACCCTCAACACACCCCCAACACAACCTGCAACACACACTCAACACACCCTCAACACACCCTGCAACACACACTCAACACACCCTCAACACACCCTCAACACACTCTGCAACACACCCCTCAACACACCCTGCACACACCACACCTCAACACACCTCAACACACCCTGCAACATACCCTCAACATACCCTCAACACACCCTCAACCCACCCTGCAACACACCCTCAACACACCCTCAACACACCCTCAACACACCCTCAACACACCCTGCAACACAGCCTGCAACACACCCTCAACACACCCTCAAAACACCCTGCAACACAGCCTCAACACACCCTCAACACACCCCTGCAACACACCCTCAACACACCCTCAAAACACCCTCAAAACACCCTCAACACACCCTGCAAACACCACCCTCAACACACCCTGCAAACACACCCTCAACACACCCTCAACACACCTTGCAACGCACCCTTAACACACCCTCAACACACCCTAAACACACCTTGCATCACACCCTCAACACACCCGGCAACACACCCTGCAACACACCCTCAACACACCCTCAACAACCCCTGCATCACACCCTCAACACACCCTCAACACACCCTCAACACACCCTGCATCACACCCTCAACACACCCTCAACATACCCTCAACACACCCTGCAACACACCCTCAACACAGCCTCAACACACCCTGCATCACACCCTCAACACACTCCTCAACACACCCTCAGCACACCCTCAACACGCCCTGCAACACACCCTCAACACACCCTCAACACACACTCAACAAAGCCTGCAACACACCCTCAACACCACCCTGCAACACACCCTCAACACACCCTGCAACACACCCTCAAAACACCCTCAACACACCATCAACACACCCTCGACATACCCTGAACATACCCTCAACACACCCTCAACACACCCTCAACACACCCTGCATCACACCCTCAACACACCCTCAACACACCCTCAACACACCCCCAACACAAACTGCAACACACACTCAACACACCCTCAACACACCCTGCAACACACACTCAACACACCCTCAACACACCCTCAACACACTCTGCAACACACCCTCAACACACCCTGCAACACACCCTCAACACACCCTCAACACACCCTGCAACATACCCTCAACATACCCTCAACACACCCTCAACCCACCCTGCAACACACCCTCAACACACCCTCAACACACCCTCAACACACCTCAACACACCCTGCAACACAGCCTGCAACACACCCTCAACACACCCTCTAAACACCCTGCAAACACACCCTCAACACACCCTCAACACACCCTGCAACACACCCTCAACACACCCTCGAAACACCCTCAACACACCCTCAACACACCCTGCAACACACCCTCAACACACCCTGCAACACACCCTCAACACACCCTCAACACACCTTGCAACGCACCCTTAACACACCCTCAACACACCCTAAACACACCCTGCATCCACACCCTCAACACACCCGGCAACACACCCAGCAACACACCCCTCAACACACCCTCAACAACCCCTGCATCACACCCTCAACACACCCTCAACACACCCCTCAACACACCCTGCATCACACCCTCAACACACCCTCAACATACCCGCAACACACCCAGCAACACACCCTCAACACACCCTGCAACACACCCTCAACACACCCTCAACACACCTGCAACATACCCTCAACATACCCTCAACACACCCTCAACACACCCTGCAACACACCCTCAACACACCCTCAACACACCCTGCAACATACCCTCAAAACACCCTGCAACACACCCTCAACACACCCTCAACACACCCTCAACACACCCTCAACACACCCTGCAACACACCCTCAACACACACCCCTCAACACACCCTGCAACACACCCTCAACACACCCTCAACACAGCCTGCAACACACCCTCAACACACCCTCAACACACCCTCAACACACCCTCAACACACCCTCAACACACCCCCAACACAACCTGCAACACACACTCAACACACCCTCAACACACCCCTGCAACACACACACAACACACCCTCAACACACCCTCAACAAACTCTGCAACAGACCCTCAACACACCCTGCAAACATACCCTCAACATACCCTCAACACACCCTCAACCCACCCTGCAACACACCATCAACACACCCTCAACACACCCTGCAACATACCCTCAACACACCCTCAACACACCCTGCAACACACACTCAACACACCCTCAACACACCCTGCAACACACCCTCAACACACCCTCAACACACCCTGCAACAGACCCTCAACACACCCTCAACACACACTGCAACACACCCTCAACACACACTCAAACACACCCCTGCAACACACCCTCAACACACCCTCAACACACCCCTCAACACACCTCAACACACCCTGCAACACACACTCAACACACCCCTCAACACACCCTGCAACACACCCTCAGCACACCCTCAACACACCCTCAACACACCCTGCTACACACCCTCAACACACCCTCAACACCCCCTCAACACACCTTGAAACACACCCTCAACACACCCTCAACACACCCTGCAACACACCCTCAACACACCCTGCAAAACACCCTCAACACACCCTGCAACACCCCCTGCAACACACCCTGCAACACACCCTCAACACACCCTCAACACACCTCAACACATCCTCAACACACCCTGCAACACACCCTCAAACACACCCTGCAACACACCCTCAACACACCCTCAACACACCCTCAACACACCCTCAACACTCCCTGCAACACACCCTCAGCATAACCTCAGCATACCCTCAACACACCCTGCAACACACCCTCAACACACCCTCAACACACACTGCAACACACCCTCAACACACCCTGCAACACACCCTCAACACACCCTCAACACACCCTGCAACACCCACCCTCAACACACCCTGCAACACACCCTCAACACACCCTCAACACACCCCGCAACACACCCTCAACACACCCTGCATCACCACCCTCAACACACCCTAAACACACCCCTGCAACACACCCTCAACACACACCCAGCATCACACCCTCAACACACCCTCAACACACCTCAACACACCCTGCAACACACCCTCACACACCCCCACACACCCTCAACACACCCCGCAACACACCCTCAACACACCCTGCATCACACCCTCAACATAACCTGCAACACACCCTGCAACACACCCTCAACACACCCTCAACACACCCTGCAACACACCCTGCAACACACCCTCAACACACCCTCAACACACCCTCAACAAACCCTGCAACACGCACTCAACACACCCTCAACACACCCTGCAACACACCCTCAACACACCCTGCAACACACCCCTCAACACACCCTCAACACACCCTCAACACACCCTGCAACAGACCCTCAACACCCCCTGCATCACACCCTCAACACACCCTCAACACACCCCTCAACACACCCTGCATCACAACCTCAACACACCCTCAACATACCCTCAACGCACCCTGCAACACACCCTCAACAAACCCTGCAACACACCCTCAACACACCCTCAACACACCCTGCAACATACCCTCAACATACCCTCAACACAACCTCAACACACCCCTGCAAACACACCCTCAACACACCCTTCAACACAGTCTCAACACACCCTCAACACACCCTGCAACACCACCCTCAACACACCCTCACAACACCCTGCAACACACCCTCAACACACCCTCAAAACACCCTCAACACACCCTCAACACACCCTGCAACACACCCTCAACACACACTCAACACCCCCCTCAACACACCCTGCAACACACCCTCAACACACCCTCAACACACCCTCAACACACCCTGCAACACACCCTGCAACACACCCTCAACACACCCTCAACACACCCTGCAAACACACCCTCAACACACCCTCAACACACCCCTCAACACACCCTGCAACACACCCTCAACACACCCTCAACACACCCTCAACACACCCCTCAACACTCCCTGCAACACACCCTCAGCATACCCCTCAACACACCCTCAACACACCCTGCAACACACCCTCAACACACCCTCAACACACACTGCAACACACCCTCAACACACCCTGCAACACACCCTCAACACACCCTCAACAAACCCTGCAACACGCACTCAACACACCCTCAACACACCCTCAACACACCCTGCAACACACCCTCAACACACCCTGCAACACACCCTCAACACACCCTCAACCCACCCTGCAACTCACCCTCAACACACCCTCAACACACCCTCAACACACCCTGCAACAGACCCTCAACACCCCCTGCATCACACCCTCAACACACCCTCAACACACCCTCAACACACCCTGCATCACAACCTCAACACACCCTCAACATACCCTCAACGCACCCTGCAACACACCCTCAACAAACCCTGCAACACACCCTCAACACACCCTCAACACACCCTGCAACATACCCTCAACATACCCTCAACACAACCTCAACACACCCTGCAACACACCCTCAACACACCCTTCAACACAGCCTCAACACACCCTCAACACACCTGCAACACACCCTCAACACACCCTCAACACACCCCTGCAACACACCCTCAACACACCCTCAAAACACCCTCAACACACCCTCAACACACCCTGCAACACACCCTCAACACACACTCAACACCCCCTCAACACACCCTGCAACACACCCTCAACACACCCTCAACACACCCTCAACACACCCTGCAACACACCCTGCAACACACCCCTTAACAAACCCTCAACACACCCTGCAACACACCCTCAACACACCCTCAACACACCCTCAACACACCCTGCAACACACCCTCAACAGACACTCAACACACCCTCAACACACCCTCAACACACCCTCAACACACCCTGCCACACTCAACACACCCCTGAACACACCCTGCAACACACACTCAACACAACCTCAACACACCCTGCAACACACACTCAACACACCCTCAACACACCCTGCAACACACACTGAACACAGTATCAACACACCCTGCAACACACACTCAACACCACCCTCAACACAACCTCAACACACCCTCAACACACCCTCAACACACCCTGCAACACACACTCAACACACCCTCAACACACCCTGCAACACACACTCAACACAGCCTCAACACACCCTGCAACACACACTCAACACACCCTCAACACACCCTCAACACAGCCTCAACACACACCCTGCATCACACCCTCAACACACCCTCAACACACCCTGCAACACACCCCTCAACACACCCCTCAACACACCCTGCAACATACCCTCAGCATACCCTCAACACACCCTCAACACACCCTGCAACACACCCTCACACCCACACCCTCAACACACCCTCAACACACCCTGCAACACAGCCTGCAACACACCCTCAACACACCCTCAACACACCCTGCAACACACCCTCAACACACCCTCAACACACCCTGCAACACACCCTCAACACACCCTCAAAACACCCCTCAACACACCCTCAACACACACTGCAACACACCCTCAACACACCCTGCAACACACCCTCAACACACCCTCAACACAACCTGCAACACACCCTCAACACACCCTCAACACACCCTAAAACACACCCTGCATCACACCCTCAACACACCCTGCAACACACCCTGCAACACACCCTCAACACACGCTCAACACCCCCTGCATCACACCCTCAACACACCCTCAACACACCCTGCATCACACCTTCAACACACCCTCAACACACCCTCAACACCCCCTGCATCACACCCTCAACACACCCTCAACATACCCTCAACACACCCTGCAACACACCCTCAACACACCCTGCAACACACCCTCAACACACCCTCAACACACCCTGCAACATACCCTCAACATACCCTCAACACACACTCAACACACCCTGCAACACACCCTCAACACACCCTGAACACACCCTGCAACACACCCTCAACACACCCTGGCAACACACCCTCAACACACCCTCAAAACACCCACAACACACCCTGCAACACACCCTCAACACACCATGCATCACACCCTCAACACACCCTCAACACACACCCTCAACACACCCTCAACACACCCCCAACACAACCTGCAACACACACTCAACACACCCTCAACACACCCCCTGCAAAACACCCTCAACACAGCCTCAACACACCCTCAACACACCCTGCAACACACCCTCAACACACACTCAACACACCCTCAACACACACTCAACACACCCTGCCACACTCAACAACACCCTCAACACACCCTCAACACACCCTGCAACACACACTCAACATACCCCTCAACACACCCTGCAACACACACTCAACACACCCTCAACACACCCTGCATCACACCCTCAAGACACCCTCAACACACCCTCAACACACCCTCAACACACCCCCAACACAACCTGCAACACACACTCAACACACCTCAACAGACCCTGCAAAAACACCCTCAACACACCCTAAACACACCCTCAACACACCCCCCCTGCAACACACCCTCAACCACCACACTCAACACACCCTCAACACACCCTCAACACACCCTGCCACACTCAACACACCCTCAACACACCCTGCAACACACCCTGCAACACACACTCAACATACCCTCAACCACCCACCCTGCAACACACGCTCAACACACCCTGCAACACACCCTCAACACACCCTCAACACACCCTCAACACACCCTGCAACACACACTCTACACACCCTCAACACACCCTGCAACACACACTCAACACACCCTGCAACACACCCTCAACACAGCCTCAACACACCCTGCATCACACCCTCAACACACCCTCAACACACCCTCAGCACACCCTCAACACGCCCTGCAACACACCCTCAACACACACCCTCAACACACACTCAACACAGCCTGCAACACACCCTCAACACACCCTGCAACACACCCTCACACACCCTGCAACACACCCTCAACACACCCTCAAACACACCCCTCAACACACCCTCGACATACACTCAACATACCCTCAACACACCCTCAACACACCCTCAACACACCCTGCATCACACCCTCAACACACCCTCAACACACCCTCAACACACCCTCAACACACCCCCCAACACAACCTGCAACACACACTCAACACACCCTCAACACACCCTGCAACACACACTCAACACACCCTCAACACACCCTCAACACACTCTGCAACACACCCTCAACACACCCTGCAACACACCCTCAACACACCCTCAACACACCCTGCAACATACCCTCAACATACCCTCAACACACCCTCAACCCACCCTGCAACACACCCTCAACACACCCTCAACACACCCTCAACACACCCTCAACACACCCTGCAACACAGCCTGCAAACACAGCCTGCAACACACCCTCAACACACCCTCAAAACACCCTGCAACACAGCCTCAACACACCCTCAACACACCATGCAACACACCCTCAACACACCCTCAAAACACCCTCAACACACCCTCAACACACCCTGCAACACACCCTCAACACACCCTGCAACACACCCTCAACACACCCTCAACACACCTTGCAACGCACCCTTAACACACCCTCAACACACCCTAAACACACCCCTGCATCACACCCCTCAACACACCCGGCAACACACCCTGC
>JANJGN010004016.1:0-37753 GCA_026770705.1 Isurus oxyrinchus
AAGAGAGAGTAGCGAGCGAGGGAGAGAGAGTGGCGAGCGAGGGAGAGAGAGGGGAGAGAGTGGGGAGGGACAGAATAGGAGAGAGAGGGAGAGAGTGGGGAGAGAGAGTGGGGAGAGAGAGGGAGAGAGTGGCAAGAGAGTGGGGAGAGAGTGGGGAGAGAGTGGGGAGAGAGTGGGGAGAGAGTGGTGAGAGAGGGAGAGAGAGTGGGGAGAGAGTGGCGAGCAAAGGGAGAGAGAGTGGCGAGTGAGGGAGGAGAGTGTGGCGAGCGAGGGAGAGAGAGCGGCGAGCGAGGGAGAGAGAGAGGGAGGGGAGTGGTGAGAGAGAGAGTGGCGAGAGAGAGAGAGTGGCGAGAGAGAGAGAGTGGCAAGAGAGAGAGAGTGGTGAGAGAGAGTGGCGAGAGCGAGAGTGGCGAGAGAGAGAGTGGCGCGAGGCAGCAGGAGAAAGTGGCAAGGGAGAGAGAGAGTGGCGAGAGAGGGGGAGAGGAGAGGAGAGAGAGAGGGGGAGAGAGTGGGAGAGAGAGTGGCGAGCGAGGTAGAGAGTGCGGCGAGCGAGGGAGAGAGAGTGGCGAGCGAGGAAGAGAGAGGTAAGCAAGAGAGAGAGGGAGTGGCGAGAGAGAGAGTGGCGAGAGAGAGAGAGCGGGAGATAGTGGCGAGAGAGCAGGAGAAAGTGGCAAAAGAGAGTGTGGCGTGAGAGAGTGGGGAGAGAGTGGGGAGAGAGTGGGGAGAGAGTGGGGAGAGAGTGGGGAGAGAGTGGGGAGAGAGTGGGGAGAGTGAGAGTGGTGACAGAGGGAGAGAGAGTGGAGAGAGAGCGGGAGAGAGTGGTGACAGAGAGAGCGGGAGAGAGTGGCAAGAGAGAGCAGGAGAAAGTGGCTAGAGAGAGAGCAGGAAGAAAGTGGCGAGAGAGAGCGAGTTTGGGGAGGCGAGGGAGAGAGAGTGGCGATCGAGGGAGAGTGGTGAGTGAGGGAGTGAGAGTGGCAAGCGAGGGAGAGAGGTAAGCGAGAGAGAGAGTGGCAACAGAGAGAGAGTGGCAAGAGAGAGAGAGAAAGTGGCAAGAGAGAGAGGGAGAGAGAGGGGGAGAGAGAGGGAGAGAGTGGGGAGAGAGGGGGGAGAGAGGGTGGCGAGGCGAGGGAGAGAGAGTGGTGAGCAAGGGAGAGAGAGTGGCAAGCGAGGGAGAGAGAGGCAAGCGAGAGAGAGAGAGGGAGGGGGAGTGGGCGAGAGAGAGAGTGGCGAGAGAGAGAGTGGCGAGAGAGAGAGTGGCGAGAGAGAGAGAGTGGCGAGAGAGAGAGTGGCGAGAGAGAGAGAGTGGCGAGAGAGAGAGAGTGGCGAGAGAGGAGAGAGTGGCGAGGAGAGAGAGAGTGGCGAGAGAGAGAGTGGCGAGAGAGAGAGAGTGGCGAGAGAGAGAGAGTGGCGAGAGAGAGAGAGTGGCAAGAGAGAGAGAGTGGCGAGAGAGAGAGTGGCGAGAGAGAGAGAGTGGCGAGAGAGAGAGAGTGGCGAGAGAGAGAGAGTGGCGAGAGAGAGAATGGGCGAGAGAGAGATGGGAGAGAGAGAGTGGCGAGAGAGAGAGTGGCGGAGAGAGAGAGTGGCGAGAGAGAGTGTGGCGAGAGAGGAGTGTGGCGAGAGAGAGTGTGGCGAGAGAGAGTGTGGCGAGAGAGAGTGTGGCGAGAGAGAGTGTGGCGAGAGAGAGTGTGGCGAGAGAGAGAGTGGCGAGAGAGAGAGTGGGGAGAGACAGGGGAGAGAGTGGGGAGAGAGGGGATGGAGAGGGGAGAGAGAGAGGGGAGAGAGAGTGGCGAGCGAGGAAGAGAGAGTGGCGAGCGAGGGAGAGAGAGTGGCGAGCGAGGGAGAGAGAGGGGAGAGAGTGGGGAGGGACAGAATAGGAGAGAGAGGGAGAGAGTGGGGAGAGAGAGGGAGAGAGTGGGGGAGAGAGAGGGGAGAGAGTGGGGAGAGAGAGGGAGAGAGAGGGAGAGAGTGGGGAGAGAGTGGGAAGAGAGTGGGGAGAGAGTGGTGAGAGAGGGAGAGAGAGTGGGGGAGAGAGTGGCGAGCAAAGGGAGAGAGAGTGGCGAGTGAGGGAGAGAGTGTGGCGAGCGAGGGAGAGGAGAGCGGCGAGCAAGGGAGAGAGAGGCGGCAAGCGAGGGAAAGAGAGAGTGGCAAGAGAGAGACTGGCAAGAGAGAGGGAGAGAGTGGGGATAGAGAGGGAGAGAGAGTGGGGAGAGAGTGGGGGGAGAGAGGGGAGAGAGTGGCAAGCGAGGGAGCGAGAGGGAGTGGCGAGAGAGAGGGAGAGAATGGCGGAGAGAGAGAGTGGCGAGAGAGAGCAGGAGAAAGTGGTGAGAGAGAGCAGGAGAAAGTGGTGAGAGAAGAGCGGGAGAAAGTGGCGAGCGAAGAGAGCAGGAGAAAGTGGCATGAGAGAGAGGGAGAGTGGCGAGAGAGAGAGATGGGAGTGGCGTGAGAGAGAGAGAGTGGCGTGAGAGAGAGGGAGAGTGGCGTGAGAGAGAGGGAGAGTGGCGAGAGGGAGAGGGAGTGGCGAGAGAGGGAGAGGGAGTGGCGTGAGAGGGGAGTGGCGTGAGAGGGAGAGGGAGTGGTGAGAGAGGGAGAGGGGAGTGGCGGGAGAGAGAGAGGGAGTGGCGAGAGAAGGAGAGTGGGGCGAGAGAGAGAAGCAAGAGGGAGAGAGAGGGAGAGAGTGGCAAGGGAGAAGGAGCGAGTGGCGAGGCAGTAGTGAGTGAGAAAGGAAAGAGAGGGAGTGGCAAGACAGTGAGGGAGTGGTGAGTGAGAAAGTGAGGGAATGGCAAGAGAGAGTGAGGGAGTGGCGAGAGGGATAGAGGGAGTGGTGAGAGAGAGAGGCAGAGGCGAGAGAGAGAGTGGCGAGAGAGAGAGTGGCGAGAGAGAGAGTGGCGAGAGAGAGAGTGGCGAGAGAGAGAGTGGCGAGAGAGAGAGTGGCGAGAGAGAGAGTGGCGAGAGAGAGAGTGGCGAGAGAGAGAGTGGCGAGAGAGAGAGTGGCGAGAGAGAGAGTGGCGAGAGAGTGGGGAGAGAAGGGATGGAGAGGGGAGAGAGTGGGGAGAGAGACGGGAGAGAGAGTGGCGAGCGAGGGAGAGAGAGTGGCGAGCGAGGGAGAGAGACGGGCGAGAGTGGGGAGGGACAGAATAGGAGAGAGAGGGAGAGAGTGGGGAGAGAGAGGGAGAGAGTGGGGAGAGAGGGAGAGAGTGGGGAGAGAGAGGGAGAGAGTGGGGAGAGAGAGGGAGAGAGTGGGGAGAGAGAGGGAGAGAGTGGGGAGAGAGAGGGAAAGAGAGTGGGGAGAGAGTGGGAAGAGAGTGCGGAGAGAGTGGTGAGAGAGGGAGAGAGAGTGGGGAGAGAGTGGCGAGCGAAGGGAGAGAGTGTGGCGAGCGAGGGAGAGAGAGTGGCGAGCGAGGGAGAGAGAGCGGCGAGCGAGGGAGAGAGAGCGGCAAGCGAGGGAGAGAGAGAGTGGCAAGAGAGAAACTGGCAAGAGAGAGAGAGAGAGGGGATAGAGTGGCGAGAGGGAGAGAGAGGGAGAGGGTGGGGATAGAGAGGGAGAGAGAGTGGGGAGAGAGTGGGGGAAGAGAGGGGAGTGAGTGGCGAGCGACGGAGAGAGAGTGGCAAGCGAGGGAGCGAGAGGGAGTGGTGAGACAGAGGGAGAGAATGGCGAGAGAGAGAGGGAGAGTGGCGAGAGAGGGAGAGGGTGTGGCGAGAGAGGGAGAGGGAGTGGCGAGAGAGTGGCGAGAGAGAGAGAGAGTGGCGAGAGAGAGTGGCGAGAGCGAGAGTGGCGAGAGAGAGAGTGGCGAGAGGCAGCAGGAGAAAGTGGTAAGGGAGAGAGAGAGGGGCGAGAGAGGGGCGAGAGAGGGGCGAGAGAGGGGCGAGAGAGGGGAGAGAGAGGGGAGAGAGAGGGGAGAGAGTGGGAGAGAGAGTGGCGAGCGAGGTAGAGAGTGCGGCGAGCGAGGGAGAGAGAGTGGCGAGCGAGGGAGAGAGAGGTAAGCGAGAGAGAGAGGGAGTGGCGAGAGAGAGTGGCGAGAGAGAGAGCGGGAGAGAGTGGCGAGAGAGCAGGAGAAAGTGGCAAAAGAGAGTGTGGCGTGAGAGAGTGGGGAGAGAGTGGGGAGAGAGTGGGGAGAGAGTGGGGAGAGAGTGGGGAGAGTGAGAGTGGCGACAGAGGGAGAGAGAGTGGAGAGAGAGCGGGGAGAGAGTGGTGACAGAGAGAGCGGGAGAGAGTGGCGAGAGAGAGCAGGAGAAAATGGCTAGAGAGAGAGCGGAAGAAAGTGGCGAGAGAGAGCGAGTTTGGGGAGCGAGGGAGAGAGTGGCGATCGAGGGAGAGTGGTGAGCGAGGGAGTGAGAGTGGCAAGCGAGGGAGAGAGGTAAGCGAGAGAGAGAGTGGCAAGAGAGAGAGAGAAAGTGGCAAGAGAGAGAGGGGAGAGAGAGGGAGACAGTGGGGAGAGAGGGGGAGAGAGGGTGGCGAGCGAGGGAGAGAGAGTGGTGAGCAAGGGAGAGAGAGTGGCAAGCGAGGGAGAGAGAGGCAAGCGAGAGAGAGAGAGGGAGGGAGTGGCGAGAGAGAGAGTGGCGAGAGAGAGAGTGGCGAGAGAGAGAGTGGCGAGAGAGAGAGTGGCGAGAGAGAGAGTGGCGAGAGAGAGAGTGGGCGAGAGAGAGAATGGGCGAGAGAGAGGGTGGCGAGAGAGAGGGTGGCGAGAGAGAGAGTGGCGAGAGAGAGAGTGGCGAGAGAGAGAGTGGCGAGAGAGAGAGTGGCGAGAGAGAGAGTGGCGAGAGAGAGAGTGGCGAGAGAGAGAGTGGCGAGAGACAGGGAGAGAGTGGGGAGAGAGGGGATGGAGAGGGGAGAGAGTGGGGAGAGAGAGGGGAGAGAGAGTGGCGAGTGAGGAAGAGAGAGTGGCGAGCGAGGAAGAGAGAGTGGCGAGCGAGGGAGAGAGAGGGGCGAGAGTGGGGAGGGACAGAATAGGAGAGAGAGGGAGAGAGTGGGGAGAGAGAGGAAGAGAGTGGGGAGAGAGTGGGGAGAGAGAGGGAGAGAGTGGGGAGAGAGAGGAAGAGAGTGGGGAGAGAGTGGGAAAGAGAGTGGGGAGAGAGTGGGAAGAGAGTGCGGAGAGTGTGGTGAGAGAGAGTGGGGAGAGAGTGGCGAGCGAGGGAGAGAGAGTGGCGAGCGAGGAAGAGAGAGTGGCGAGCGAGGGAGAGAGAGGGGAGAGAGTGGGGAGGGACAGAATAGGAGAGAGAGGGAGAGAGTGGGGAGAGAGAGGGAGAGAGTGGGGAGAGAGAGGGAGAGAGTGGGGAGAGAGTGGGAAGAGAGTGGGGAGAGAGTGGTGAGAGAGGGAGAGAGAGTGGGGAGAGAGTGGCGAGCAAAGGGAGAGAGAGTGGCGAGTGAGGGAGAGAGTGTGGCGAGCGAGGGAGAGAGAGCGGCGAGCGAGGGAGAGAGAGAGGGAGGGAGTGGTGAGAGAGAGAGTGGCGAGAGAGAGAGAGTGGCGAGAGAGAGAGAGTGGTGAGAGAGAGTGGCGAGAGCGAGAGTGGCGAGAGAGAGAGTGGCGCGAGGGCAGCAGGAGAAAGTGGCAAGGGAGAGAGAGAGTGGCGAGAGAGAGGAGAGAGAGAGGGGAGAGAGTGGGAGAGAGAGTGGCGAGCGAGGTAGAGAGTGCGGCGAGCGAGGGAGAGAGAGTGGCGAGCGAGGAAGAGAGAGGTAAGCAAGAGAGAGAGGGAGTGGCGAGAGAGAGAGTGGCGAGAGAGAGAGAGCGGGAGATAGTGGCGAGAGAGCAGGAGAAAGTGGCAAAAGAGAGTGTGGCGTGAGAGAGTGGGGAGAGAGTGGGGAGAGAGTGGGGAGAGTGAGAGTGGCGACAGAGGGAGAGAGAGTGGAGAGAGAGCGGGAGTGAGTGGTGACAGAGAGAGCGGGAGAGAGTGGCGAGAGAGAGCAGGAGAAAGTGGCTAGAGAGAGAGCGGAAGAAAGTGGCGAGAGAGAGCGAGTTTGGGGAGCGAGGGAGAGAGAGTGGCGATCGAGGGAGAGTGGTGAGCGAGGGAGTGAGAGTGGCAAGCGAGGGAGAGAGGTAAGCGAGAGAGAGAGTGGCAACAGAGAGAGAGT
This sequence comes from Isurus oxyrinchus, assembly GCA_026770705.1. Classification (NCBI taxonomy): domain Eukaryota; kingdom Metazoa; phylum Chordata; class Chondrichthyes; order Lamniformes; family Lamnidae; genus Isurus; species Isurus oxyrinchus. The sequence continues at coordinate 6,068 of JANJGN010004016.1, forward strand.
GGCAAGAGAGAGAGAGAAAGTGGCAAGAGAGAGAGGGAGAGAGAGGGGAGAGAGAGGGAGAGAGTGGGGAGAGAGGGGGAGAGAGGGTGGCGAGTGAGGGAGAGAGAGTGGTGAGCAAGGGAGAGAGAGTGGCAAGCGAGGGAGAGAGAGGCAAGCGAGAGAGAGAGAGGGAGGGAGTGGCGAGAGAGAGAGTGGCGAGAGAGAGAGTGGCGAGAGAGAGAGTGGCGAGAGAGAGAGTGGCGAGAGAGAGAGTGGCGAGAGAGAGAGTGGCGAGAGAGAGAGTGGCGAGAGAGAGAATGGGCGAGAGAGAGAATGGGAGAGAGAGTGGCGAGAGAGAGGGTGGCGAGAGAGAGAGTGGCGAGAGAGAGAGTGGCGAGAGAGAGAGTGGCGAGAGAGAGAGTGGCGAGAGAGAGAGTGGGCAGAGACAGGGAGAGAGTGGGGAGAGAGGGTTTGGAGAGGGGAGAGAGAGAGGGGAGAGAGAGTGGCGAGCGAGGAAGAGAGAGTGGCGAGCGAGGGAGAGAGAGTGGCGAGCGAGGGAGAGAGAGGGGAGAGAGTGGGGAGGGACAGAATAGGAGAGAGAGGGAGAGAGTGGGGAGAGAGAGGGAGAGAGTGGGGAGAGAGAGGGAGAGAGAGGGAGAGAGTGGGGAGAGAGTGGGGAGAGAGTGGGGAGAGAGTGGTGAGAGAGGGAGAGAGAGTGGGGAGAGAGTGGCGAGCAAAGGGAGAGAGAGTGGCGAGTGAGGGAGAGAGTGTGGCGAGCGAGGGAGAGAGAGCGGCGAGCAAGGGAGAGAGAGCGGCAAGCGAGGGAGAGAGAGAGTGGCAAGAGAGAGACTGGCAAGAGAGAGAGAGAGGGGGAGAGAGTGGCGAGAGGGAGAGAGAGGGAGAGAGTGGGGATAGAGAGGGGAGAGAGTGGGGAGAGAGTGGGGGGAGAGAGGGGAGAGAGTGGCAAGCGAGGGAGCGAGAGGGAGTGGCGAGAGAGAGGGAGAGAATGGCGAGAGAGAGAGTGGCGAGAGAGAGCAGGAGAAAGTGGTGAGAGAGAGCAGGAGTAAGTGGTGAGAAAGAGCGGGAGAAAGTGGCGAGCGAGAGAGCAGGAGAAAGTGGCATGAGAGAGAGGGAGAGTGGCGAGAGAGAGAGATGGAGTGGCGTGAGAGAGAGAGAGTGGCGTGAGAGAGAGGGAGAGTGGCGAGAGGGAGAGGGAGTGGCGAGAGAGGGAGAGGGAGTGGCGAGAGAGGGAGAGGGAGTGGCGAGAGAGGGAGAGGGAGTGGCGTGAGAGGGAGTGGCGTGAGAGGGAGCGGGAGTGGTGAGAGAGGGAGAGGGAGTGGCGGGAGAGGGAGTGGCGAGAGAAAGAGAGTGGGGCGAGAGAGAGAGGCAAGAGGGAGAGAGAGGGAGAGAGTGGCAAGGGAGAGGGAGCGAGTGGCGAGGGAGTGGTGAGTGAGAAAGAGAGGGAGTGGCAAGACAGTGAGGGAGTGGTGAGTGAGAAAGTGAGGGAATGGCAAGAGAGTGAGGGAGTGGCGAGAGGGATAGAGGGAGTGGTGAGAGAGAGAGGCAGAGGTGCGAGAGAGAGAGTGGCGAGAGAGAGAGTGGCGAGAGAGAGAGTGGCGAGAGAGAGAGTGGCGAGAGAGAGAGTGGCGAGAGAGAGAGTGGCGAGAGAGAGAGTGGCGAGAGACAGGGAGAGAGTGGGGAGAGAAGGGATGGAGAGGGGAGAGAGTGGGGAGAGAGAGGGGAGAGAGAGTGGCGAGCGAGGGAGAGAGAGTGGCGAGCGAGGGAGAGAGAGTGGCGAGCGAGGGAGAGAGAGTGGCGAGCGAGGGAGAGAGAGGGGCGAGAGTGGGGAGGGACAGAATAGGAGAGAGAGGGAGAGAGTGGGGAGAGAGAGGAAGAGAGTGGGGAGAGAGTGGGGAGAGAGAGGGAGAGAGTGGGGAGAGAGAGGGAGAGAGTGGGGAGAGAGTGGGAAAGAGAGTGGGGAGAGAGTGGGAAGAGAGTGCGGAGAGTGTGGTGAGAGAGAGTGGGGAGAGAGTGGCGAGCGAGGGAGAGAGAGTGGCGAGCGAGGGAGAGAGAGCGGCGAGCGAGGGAGAGAGAGCGGCAAGCGAGGGAGAGAGAGTGGCAAGAGAGAGACTGGCAAGAGAGAGAGAGAGAGAGGGGATAGAGTGGCGAGAGGGAGAGAGAGGGAGAGGGTGGGGATAGAGAGGGAGAGAGAGTGGGGAGAGAGTGGGGGAAGAGAGGGGAGTGAGTGGCGAGCGAGGGAGAGAGAGTGCCAAGCGAGGGAGCGAGAGGGAGTGGCGAGAGAGAGGGAGAGAATGGCGAGAGAGAGAGTGGCGAGAGAGAGCAGGAGAAAGTGGTGAGAGAGAGCAGGAGAAAGTGGTGAGAGAGAGCAGGAGAAAGTGGTGAGAGAGAGCGGGAGAAAGTGACAAGAGAGAGAGCAGGATAAAGTGGCATGAGAGAGAGGGAGAGTGGCGAGAGAGAGAGATGGAGTGGCGTGAGAGAGAGAGAGAGTGGCGTGAGAGAGAGGGAGAGTGGCGTGAGAGAGAGGGAGAGTGGCGAGAGGGAGAGGGTGTGGCGAGAGAGGGAGAGGGAGTGGCGAGAGAGGGAGAGGGAGTGGCGAGAGAGGGAGTGGCGTGAGAGGGAGAAGGAGTGGTGAGAGAGGGAGAGGGAGTGGCGGGAGAGGGAGTGGCCAGAGAGGGAGTGGCGAGAGAGGGAGAGGGAGTGGCGAGAGAGGGAGAGGGAGTGGCGAGAGAGGGAGAGGGAGTGGCGAGAGAGGGAGAGAAATTGGCGAGAGAGAGCGAGGGGGTCAAGAGAGAGAGAGAGTGGCAAGGGAGAGTGAGCGAGTGGCAAGGGTGTGTTGAGTGAGAAAGAGGGTGTGGCAAGAGAGTGAGGGAGTGGTGAGTGAGAAAGTGAGGGAATGGCAAGAGAGAGAGTGAGGGAGTGGCGAGAGGGATAGAGGGAGTGGTGAGAGAGGGAGTGGCGAGAGAGAGAGTGGGAGCGGCGAGAGAGAGTGGCGAGAGTGAGAGTGGTGAGAGAGCGGGAGAGAGTGGTGAGAGAGAGCGCGGGAGAGAGTGGTGAGAGAGACAGCGGGAGAGAGTGGCGAGAGAGAGCAGGAGAAAGTGGCTAGAGAGAGAGCGAGTATGGCGAGCGAGGGAGAGAGAGTGGTGAGCGAGGGAGAGTGGTGAGCGATGCAGAGAGAGTGGCGATCGAGGGAGAGTGGCGAGCGAGGGAGAGAGGTAAGCGAGAGAGAGAGAGAGAGTGGCAACAGAGAGAGAGTGGCAAGAGGGAGAGAGAAAGTGGCATGAGAGAGAGGGAGAGAGTGGAGAGAGTGGAGGGAGAGGTGGAGAGAGGGTGGCGAGCGAGGGAGAGAGAGTGGTGAGCAAGGGAGAGAGAGTGGCAAGCGAGGGAGAGAGAGGCAAGCAAGAGAGAGAGAGAGAGGGAAGGAGTGGCGAGAGGGAGAGTGGCGAGAGAGGGAGAGGGAGTGGCGAGAGAGGGAGAGGGAGTGGCGTGAGAGGGAGTGGCGTGAGAGGGAGCGGGAGTGGTGAGAGAGGGAGAGGGAGTGGCGGGAGAGGGAGAGGGAGTGGCGAGAGAAAGAGAGTGGGGCGAGAGAGAGAGGCAAGAGGGAGAGAGAGGGAGAGAGTGGCAAGGGAGAGGGAGCGAGTGGCGAGGGAGTGGTGAGTGAGAAAGAGAGGGAGTGGCAAGACAGTGAGGGAGTGGTGAGTGAGAAAGTGAGGGAATGGCAAGAGAGTGAGGGAGTGGCGAGAGGGATAGAGGGAGTGGTGAGAGAGAGAGGCAGAGGTGTGAGAGAGAGAGGCGAGAGAGAGAGTGGCGAGAGAGAGAGTGGCGAGAGAGAGAGTGGCGAGAGAGAGAGTGGCGAGAGAGAGAGTGGCGAGAGAGAGAGTGGCGAGAGAGAGAGTGGCGAGAGAGAGAGTGGCGAGAGACAGGGAGAGAGTGGGGAGAGAAGGGATGGAGAGGGGAGAGAGTGGGGAGAGAGAGGGGAGAGAGAGTGGCGAGCGAGGGAGAGAGAGTGGCGAGCGAGGGAGAGAGAGTGGCGAGCGAGGGAGAGAGAGTGGCGAGCGAGGGAGAGAGAGGGGCGAGAGTGGGGAGGGACAGAATAGGAGAGAGAGGGAGAGAGTGGGGAGAGAGAGGAAGAGAGTGGGGAGAGAGTGGGGAGAGAGAGGGAGAGAGTGGGGAGAGAGAGGGAGAGAGTGGGGAGAGAGTGGGAAAGAGAGTGGGGAGAGAGTGGGAAGAGAGTGCGGAGAGTGTGGTGAGAGAGAGTGGGGAGAGAGTGGCGAGCGAGGGAGAGAGAGTGGCGAGCGAGGGAGAGAGAGCGGCGAGCGAGGGAGAGAGAGCGGCAAGCGAGGGAGAGAGAGTGGCAAGAGAGAGACTGGCAAGAGAGAGAGAGAGAGAGGGGATAGAGTGGCGAGAGGGAGAGAGAGGGTGAGGGTGGGGATAGAGAGGGAGAGAGAGTGGGGAGAGAGTGGGGGAAGAGAGGGGAGTGAGTGGCGAGCGAGGGAGAGAGAGTGCCAAGCGAGGGAGCGAGAGGGAGTGGCGAGAGAGAGGGAGAGAATGGCGAGAGAGAGAGTGGCGAGAGAGAGCAGGAGAAAGTGGTGAGAGAGAGCAGGAGAAAGTGGTGAGAGAGAGCAGGAGAAAGTGGTGAGAGAGAGCGGGAGAAAGTGACGAGAGAGAGAGCAGGATAAAGTGGCATGAGAGAGAGGGAGAGTGGCGAGAGAGAGAGATGGAGTGGCGTGAGAGAGAGAGAGAGTGGCGTGAGAGAGAGGGAGAGTGGCGTGAGAGAGAGGGAGAGTGGCGAGAGGGAGAGGGTGTGGCGAGAGAGGGAGAGGGAGTGGCGAGAGAGGGAGAGGGAGTGGCGAGAGAGGGAGAGGGAGTGGCGAGAGAGGGAGAGGGAGTGGCGTGAGAGGGAGAGGGAGTGGCGTGAGAGGGAGTGGCGTGAGAGGGAGAAGGAGTGGTGAGAGAGGGAGGAGGGAGTGGCGGGAGAGGGAGTGGCGGGAGAGGGAGTGGCGAGAGAGGGAGAGGGGAGTGGCGAGAGAGGGAGAGGGAGTGGCGAGAGAGGGAGAGGGAGTGGTGAGCGAGGGAGAGTGGTGAGCGATGCAGAGAGAGTGGCGATCGAGGGAGAGTGGCGAGCGAGGGAGAGAGAGTGGCAAGCGAGGGAGAGAGGTAAGCGAGAGAGAGAGAGAGAGTGGCAACAGAGAGAGAGTGGCAAGAGGGAGAGAGAAAGTGGCATGAGAGAGAGGGAGAGAGTGGAGAGAGTGGAGGGAGAGGTGGAGAGAGGGTGGCGAGCGAGGGAGAGAGAGTGGTGAGCAAGGGAGAGAGAGTGGCAAGCGAGGGAGAGAGAGGCAAGCAAGAGAGAGAGAGAGAGGGAAGGAGTGGCGAGAGGGAGAGTGGCGAGAGAGGGAGAGGGAGTGGCGAGAGAGGGAGAGGGAGTGGCGTGAGAGGGAGTGGCGTGAGAGGGAGCGGGAGTGGTGAGAGAGGGAGAGGGAGTGGCGGGAGAGGGAGAGGGAGTGGCGAGAGAAAGAGAGTGGGGCGAGAGAGAGAGGCAAGAGGGAGAGAGAGGGAGAGAGTGGCAAGGGAGAGGGAGCGAGTGGCGAGGGAGTGGTGAGTGAGAAAGAGAGGGAGTGGCAAGACAGTGAGGGAGTGGTGAGTGAGAAAGTGAGGGAATGGCAAGAGAGTGAGGGAGTGGCGAGAGGGATAGAGGGAGTGGTGAGAGAGAGAGGCAGAGGTGTGAGAGAGAGAGGCGAGAGAGAGAGTGGCGAGAGAGAGAGTGGCGAGAGAGAGAGTGGCGAGAGAGAGAGTGGCGAGAGAGAGAGTGGCGAGAGAGAGAGTGGCGAGAGAGAGAGTGGCGAGAGAGAGAGTGGCGAGAGAGAGAGTGGCGAGAGAGAGAGTGGCGAGAGACAGGGAGAGAGTGGGGAGAGAAGGGATGGAGAGGGGAGAGAGTGGGGAGAGAGAGGGGAGAGAGAGTGGCGAGCGAGGGAGAGAGAGTGGCGAGCGAGGGAGAGAGAGTGGCGAGCGAGGGAGAGAGAGTGGCGAGCGAGGGAGAGAGAGGGGCGAGAGTGGGGAGGGACAGAATAGGAGAGAGAGGGAGAGAGTGGGGAGAGAGAGGAAGAGAGTGGGGAGAGAGTGGGGAGAGAGAGGGAGAGAGTGGGGAGAGAGAGGGAGAGAGTGGGGAGAGAGTGGGAAAGAGAGTGGGGAGAGAGTGGGAAGAGAGTGCGGAGAGTGTGGTGAGAGAGAGTGGGGAGAGAGTGGCGAGCGAGGGAGAGAGAGTGGCGAGCGAGGGAGAGAGAGCGGCGAGCGAGGGAGAGAGAGCGGCAAGCGAGGGAGAGAGAGTGGCAAGAGAGAGACTGGCATGAGAGAGAGAGAGAGAGAGGGGATAGAGTGGCGAGAGGGAGAGAGAGGGAGAGGGTGGGGATAGAGAGGGAGAGAGAGTGGGGAGAGAGTGGGGGAAGAGAGGGGAGTGAGTGGCGAGCGAGGGAGAGAGAGTGCCAAGCGAGGGAGCGAGAGGGAGTGGCGAGAGAGAGGGAGAGAATGGCGAGAGAGAGAGTGGCGAGAGAGAGCAGGAGAAAGTGGTGAGAGAGAGCAGGAGAAAGTGGTGAGAGAGAGCAGGAGAAAGTGGTGAGAGAGAGCGGGAGAAAGTGACGAGAGAGAGAGCAGGATAAAGTGGCATGAGAGAGAGGGAGAGTGGCGAGAGAGAGAGATGGAGTGGCGTGAGAGAGAGAGAGAGTGGCGTGAGAGAGAGGGAGAGTGGCGTGAGAGAGAGGGAGAGTGGCGAGAGGGAGAGGGTGTGGCGAGAGAGGGAGAGGGAGTGGCGAGAGAGGGAGAGGGAGTGGCGAGAGAGGGAGAGGGAGTGGCGAGAGAGGGAGAGGGAGTGGCGAGAGAGGGAGAGGGAGTGGCGTGAGAGGGAGAAGGAGTGGTGAGATAGGGAGAGGGAGTGGCGGGAGAGGGAGTGGCGAGAGAGGGAGAGGGAGTGGCGAGAGAGGGAGAGGGAGTGGCGAGAGAGGGAGAGGGAGTGGCGAGAGAGGGAGAGAAATTGGCGAGAGAGAGCAAGGGGGTCAAGAGAGAGAGAGAGTGGCAAGGGAGAGTGAGCGAGTGGCAAGGGTGTGTTGAGTGAGAAAGAGGGTGTGGCAAGAGAGTGAGGGAGTGGTGAGTGAGAAAGTGAGGGAATGGCAAGAGAGAGAGTGAGGGAGTGGCGAGAGGGATAGAGGGAGTGGTGAGAGAGGGAGTGGCGAGAGAGAGAGTGGGAGCGGCGAGAGAGAGTGGCGAGAGTGAGAGTGGTGAGAGAGCGGGAGAGAGTGGTGAGAGAGAGCGCGGGAGAGAGTGGTGAGAGAGACAGCGGGAGAGAGTGGCGAGAGAGAGCAGGAGAAAGTGGCTAGAGAGAGAGCGGAAGTAAGTGGCGAGAGAGAGCGAGTATGGCGAGCGAGGGAGAGAGAGTGGTGAGCGAGGGAGAGTGGTGAGCGATGCAGAGAGAGTGGCGATCGAGGGAGAGTGGCGAGCGAGGGAGAGAGAGTGGCAAGCGAGGGAGAGAGGTAAGCGAGAGAGAGAGAGAGAGTGGCAACAGAGAGAGAGTGGCAAAAGGGAGAGAGAAAGTGGCATGAGAGAGAGGGAGAGAGTGGAGATAGTGGAGGGAGAGGTGGAGAGAGGGTGGCGAGCGAGGGAGAGAGAGTGTGAGCAAGGGAGAGAGAGTGGCAAGCGAGGGAGAGAGAGGCAAGCAAGAGAGAGAGAGAGGGAAGAGTGGCGAGAGGGAGAGTGGCGAGAGGGAGAGTGGCGAGAGAGAGAGTGGCGAGAGAGAGAGTGGCGAGAGAGAGAGAGTGGCGAGAGCGAGAGTGGCGAGAGAGAGAGTGGCGAGAGGCAGCAGGAGAAAGTGGCAAGGGAGAGAGAGAGGGGCGAGAGAGGGGCGAGAGAGGGGCGAGAGAGGGGAGAGAGAGGGGAGTGAGAGGGGAGAGAGTGGGAGAGAGAGTGGCGAGCGAGGTAGAGAGTGCGGCGAGCGAGGGAGAGAGAGTGGCGAGCGAGGGAGAGAGAGGTAAGCGAGAGAGAGAGGGAGTGGCGAGAGAGAGAGTGGTGAGAGAGAGAGCGGGAGATAGTGGCAAGAGAGCAGGAGAAAGTGACAAAAGAGAGTGTGGCGTGAGAGAGTGGGGAGAGAGTGGGGAGAGAGTGGGGAGAGAGTGGGGAGAGAGTGGGGGAGAGAGTGGGAGAGTGAGAGTGGCGACAGAGGGAGAGAGAGTGGAGAGAGAGCGGGAGAGAGTGGTGACAGAGAGAGCGGGAGAGAGTGGCGAGAGAGAGCAGGAGAAAGTGGCTAGAGAGAGAGCGGAAGAAAGTGGCGGAGAGAGAGCGAGTTTGGGGAGCGAGGGAGAGAGAGTGGCGATCGAGGGAGAGTGGTGAGCGAGGGAGTGAGAGTGGCAAGCGAGGGAGAGAGGTAAGCGAGAGAGAGAGAGAGTGGCAACAGAGAGAGAGTGGCAAGAGAGAGAGAGAAAGTGGCAAGAGAGAGAGGGAGAGAGAGGGGAGAGAGAGGGAGAGAGTGGGGAGAGAGGGGGAGAGAGGGTGGCAAGCGAGGGAGAGAGAGTGGTGAGCAAGGGAGAGAGAGTGGCAAGCGAGGGAGAGAGAGGCAAGCGAGAGAGAGGGAGGGAGTGGCGAGAGAGAGAGTGGCGAGAGAGAGAGTGGCGAGAGAGAGAGTGGCGAGAGAGAGAGAGTGGCGAGAGAGAGAGAGTGGCGAGAGAGAGAGTGGCGAGAGAGAGAGTGGCGAGAGAGAGAATGGGCGAGAGAGTGGCGAGAGAGAGAGTGGCGAGAGAGAGAGTGGCGAGAGAGAGAGTGGCGAGAGAGAGAGTGGCGAGAGAGAGAGTGGCGAGAGAGAGAGTGGGGAGAGAGAGAGTGGGGAGAGACAGGGAGAGAGTGGGGAGAGACAGGGAGAGAGTGGGGAGAGACAGGGAGAGAGTGGGGAGAGACAGGGAGAGAGTGGGGAGAGAGGGGATGGAGAGGGGAGAGAGTGGGGAGAGAGAGGGGAGAGAGAGTGTTGAGCGAGGAAGAGAGAGTGGCGAGCGAGGGAGAGAGAGGGGAGAGAGTGGGGAGGGACAGAATAGGAGAGAGAGGGAGAGAGAGGGAGAGAGAGGGAGAGAGTGGGGAGAGTGGGGAGAGAGTGGGGAGAGAGAGGGAGAGAGTGGGGAGAGAGAGGGAGAGAGTGGCAAGAGAGTGGGAAGAGAGTGGTGAGAGAGGGAGAGAGAGTGGGGAGAGAGTGGCGAGCAAAGGGAGAGAGTGCGGCGAGCGAGGGAGAGAGAGTGGGGGGCGAGGGAGAGAGAGTGGCGAGCGAGGGAGAGAGAGGGGAGAGAGTGGGGAGGGACAGAATAGGAGAGAGAGGGAGAGAGAGGGAGAGAGTGGGGAGAGAGAGGGAGAGAGTGGGGAGAGAGAGGGAGAGTGGGGAGAGAGTGGGGAGAGAGAGGGAGAGAGTGGGGAGAGAGAGGGAGAGAGTGGCAAGAGAGTGGGAAGAGAGTGGTGAGAGAGGGAGAGAGAGTGGGGAGAGAGTGGCGAGCAAAGGGAGAGAGTGCGGCGAGCGGGGGAGAGAGAGTGGGGGGGCGAGGGAGAGAGAGTGGCGGGCGAGGGAGAGAGAGTGGCGAGCGAGGGAGAGAGAGCGGCGAGCGAGGGAGAGAGAGAGTGGCAAGAGAGAGACTGGCAAGAGAGAGAGAGAGAGGGGAGATGGTGGCGAGAGGGAGAGAGAGGGAGAGAGTGGGGATAGAGAGGGAGAGAGAGTGGGGAGAGAGTGGGGGGAGAGAGGGGAGAGAGTGCCAAGCGAGGGAGCGAGAGGGAATGGCGAGAGAGAGAGTGGCGAGAGAGAGCAGGAGAAAGTGGTGAGAGAGAGCAGGAGAAAGTGGTGAGAAAGAGCGGGAGAAAGTGGCGAGCGAGAGAGCAGGAGAAAGTGGCATGAGAGAGGGAGAGTGGCGAGAGAGAGAGATGGAGTGGCGTGAGAGAGAGAGAGTGGCGTGAGAGAGAGGGAGAGTGGCGTGAGAGAGAGGGAGAGTGGCGAGAGGGAGAGGGCGTGGCGAGAGAGGGAGACGGAGTGGCGAGAGAGGGAGAGGGAGTGGCGAGAGAGGGAGAGGGAGTGGCGTGAGAGGGAGAGGGAGTGGCGTGAGAGGGAGTGGCGTGAGAGGGAGAGGGAGTGGTGAGAGAGGGAGAGGGAGTGGCGGGAGAGGGAGAGGGGAGTGGCGAGGAGAAAGAGAGTGGGGCGAGAGAGAGAGGCAAGAGGGAGAGAGAGGGAGAGAGTGGCAAGGGAGAGGGAGCGAGTGGCGAGGGAGTGGTGAGTGAGAAAGAGAGGGAGTGGCAAGACAGTGAGGGAGTGGTGAGTGAGAAAGTGAGGAATGGCAAGAGAGAGTGAGGGGAGTGGCGAGAGGGATAGAGGGAGTGGTGAGAGAGAGAGGCAGAGGCGAGAGAGAGAGTGGCGAGAGAGAGAGTGGCGAGAGAGAGAGTGGCGAGAGAGAGAGTGGCGAGAGAGAGAGTGGCGAGAGAGAGAGTGGCGAGAGAGAGAGTGGCGAGAGAGAGAGTGGCGAGAGAGAGAGTGGCGAGAGAGAGAGTGGCGAGAGAGAGAGTGGGGAGAGACAGGGAGAGAGTGGGGAGAGACAGGGAGAGAGTGGGGAGAGACAGGGAGAGAGTGGGGAGAGAAGGGATGGAGTGGGGAGAGAGTGGGGAGAGAGAGGGGAGAGAGAGTGGCGAGCGAGGGAGAGAGAGTGGCGAGGCGAGGGAGAGAGAGTGGCGAGCGAGGGAGAGAGAGGGGCGAGAGTGGGGAGGGACAGAAAAGGAGAGAGAGGGTGAGAGTGGGGAGAGAGGGAGAGAGTGGGGAGAGAGAGGGAGAGAGTGGGGAGAGAGAGGGGAAAGAGAGTGGGGAGAGAGAGTGGGGAGAGAGTGGGAAGAGAGTGCGGAGAGAGTGGCGAGAGAGGGAGAGAGAGTGGCGAGCAAGGGAGAGAGAGTGGCGAGCGAGGGAGAGAGAGCGGCGAGCGAGGGAGAGAGAGAGTGGCAAGAGAGAGACTGGCAAGAGAGAGAGAGAGAGAGGGGATAGAGTGGCGAGAGGGAGAGAGAGGGAGAGGCTGGGGATAGAGAGAGAGAGAGAGTGGGGAGAGATTGGGGGAAGAGAGGGGAGTGAGTGGCGAGCGAGGGAGAGAGAGTGGCAAGCGAGGGAGGGAGAGGGAGTGGCGAGAGAGAGGGAGAGAATGGCGAGAGAGAGAGTGACGAGAGAGAGCAGGAGAAAGTGGTGAGAGAGCAGGAGAAAGTGGTGAGAGAGAGCGGGAGAAAGTGACGAGAGAGAGAGCAGGAGAAAGTGGCATGAGAGAGAGGGAGAGTGGCGAGAGAGAGAGATGGAGTGGCGTGAGAGAGAGAGAGAGTGGCGTGAGAGAGAGGGAGAGTATCGAGAGGGAGAGGGAGTGTCGAGAGAGGGAGAGGGGTGTGGCGAGAGATGGAGAGGGTGTGGCGAGAGAGGGAGAGGGAAGTGGCGAGAGAGGGAGAGGGGAGTGGCGTGAGAGGGAGTGGCATGAGAGGGAGAGGGAGTGGTGAGAGAGGGAGAGGGAGTGGCGGAGAGGGAGTGGCGGGAGAGGGAGTGGCGGGAGAGGGAGTGGCGGGAGAGGGAGTGGCGGGAGAGGGAGTGGCGGGAGAGGGAGTGGCGGGAGAGGGAGTGGCGAGAGAGGGAGAGGGAGTGGCGAGAGAGGGAGAGGGAGTGGCGAGAGAGGGAGAGGGGAGTGGCGAGAGAGGGAGAGAAATTGGCGAGAGAGAGCGAGGGGGGCGAGAGAGAGAGAGTGGCAAGGGAGAGTGAGCGAGTGGCAAGGGTGTGTTGAGTGAGAAAGAGGGTGTGGCAAGAGAGTGAGGGAGTGGTGAGTGAGAAAGTGAGGGAATGGCAAGAGAGAGAGTGAGGGAGTGGCGAGAGGGATAGAGGGAGTGGTGAGAGAGGGAGTGGCGAGAGAGAGAGTGGGAGCGGCGAGAGAGAGTGGCGAGAGTGAGAGTGGCGAGAGAGCGGGAGAGAGTGGTGAGAGAGAGAGCGGGAGAGAGTGGTGAGAGAGACAGCGGGAGAGAGTGGCGAGAGAGAGCAGGAGAAAGTGGCTAGAGAGAGAGCGGAAGTAAGTGGCGAGAGAGAGCGAGTTTGGCGAGCGAGGGAGAGAGAGTGTTGAGCGAGGGAGAGTGGTGAGCGATGGAGAGAGAGTGGCGATCGAGGGAGAGTGGCGAGCGAGGGAGAGAGAGTGGCAAGCAAGGGAGAGACGTAAGCGAGAGAGAGAGTGGCAACAGAGAGAGAGTGGCAAGAGGGAGAGAGAGAGTGGCAAGAGGGAGAGAGAAAGTGGCAAGAGAGAGAGGGAGAGAGAGGGGAGAGAGTGGGGGGAGAGGGGGAGAGAGGGTGGCGAGCGAGGGAGAGAGAGTGGTGAGCAAGGGAGAGAGAGTGGCAAGCGAGGGAGAGAGAGGCAAGCGAGAGAGAGAGAGGGAGGGAGTGGCGAGAGAGAGAGTGGCGAGAGAGAGAGTGGCGAGAGAGTGGCGAGAGAGAGAGTAGCGAGCGAGAGTGGCGAGAGCGAGAGTGGCGAGAGAGAGAGTGGCGAGAGGCAGCAGGAGAAAGTGGCAAGGGAGAGAGAGAGTGGCGAGAGAGGGGAGGGAGAGGGGTGAGAGTGGGAGAGAGAGTGGCGAGCGAGGTAGAGAGTGCGGCGAGCGAGGGAGAGAGAGTGGCGAGCGAGGGAGAGAGAGGTAAGCGAGAGAGAGAGGGAGTGGCGAGAGAGAGAGAGAGTGGCGAGAGAGAGAGCGGGAGATAGTGGCGCGAGAGCAGGAGAAAGTGGCAAAAGAGAGTGTGGCGTGAGAGAGTGGGGAGAGAGTGGGGAGAGTGAGAGTGGCGACAGAGGGAGAGAGAGTGGAGAGAGAGCGGGAGAGAGAGTGGTGACAGAGAGAGCGGGAGAGAGTGGCGAGAGAGAGCAGGAGAAAGTGGCAAGAGAGAGCGAGTTTGGGGAGCGAGGGAGAGAGAGTGGCGATCGAGGGAGAGTGGTGAGCGAGGGAGTGAGAGTGGCAAGTGAGGGAGAGAGGTAAGCGAGAGAGAGAGAGAGTGACAACAGAGAGAGAGTGGCAAGAGAGAGAGAGAAAGTGGCAAGAGAGAGAGGGAGAGAGTGGGGAGAGAGGGGGAGAGAGGGTGGCGAGCGAGGGAGAGAGAGTGGTGAGCAAGGGAGAGAGAGTGGCAAGCGAGGGAGAGAGAGGCAAGCGAGAGAGAGAGAGGGAGGGAGTGGCGAGAGAGAGAGTGGCGAGAGAGAGAGTGGCGAGAGAGAGAGTGGCGAGAGAGAGAGTGGCGAGAGAGAGAGTGGCGAGAGAGAGAGAGAGTGGCGAGAGAGAGAGAGAGTGGCTAGAGCGAGAGTGGCGAGAGAGAGTGGCGAGAGGCAGCAAGAGAAAGTGGCAAGGGAGAGAGAGAGTGGCGAGAGAGGGGAGAGAGTGGGGAGAGAGTGGGGAGAGAGAGGGAGAGAGTAGGGAGAGAGTGGGAGAAAGAGTGGCGAGCGAGGTAGAGAGTGCGGCGAGCAAGGGAGAGAGAGGTAAGCGAGAGAGAGAGGGAGTGGCGAGAGAGAGAGAGAGTGGCGAGAGAGAGAGCGGGAGAAAGTGGCGAGAGAGCAGGAGAAAGTGGCGAAAGAGAGTGTGTTGGGAGAGAGTGGGGAGAGAGAGTGGCGAGAGAGAGAGTGGCGAGAGAGAGAGTGGCGAGAGAGAGAGTGGGGAGAGACAGGGAGAGAGTGGGGAGAGAAGGGATGGAGAGGGGAGAGAGTGGGGAGAGAGAGGGGAGAGAGAGTGGCGAGCGAGGGAGAGAGAGTGGCGAGCGAGGGAGCGAGGGAGAGAGAGTGGCGAGCGAGGGAGAGAGAGGGGTGAGAGTGGGGAGGGACAGAATAGGAGAGAGAGGGTGAGAGTGGGGAGAGAGAGGGAGAGAGTGGGGAGAGAGGGAGAGAGTGGGGAGAGAGGAGGGAGAGAGTGGGGAGAGAGAGGGAGAGAGTGGGGAGAGAGTGGGGAGAGAGAGGGAAAGAGAGTGGGGAGAGAGTGGGGAGAGAGTGGGAAGAGAGTGCGGAGAGAGTGGCGAGAGAGGGAGAGAGAGTGGCGAGCGAGGGAGAGAGAGTGGCGAGCGAGGGAGAGAGAGTGGCGAGCGAGGGAGAGAGAGTGGCGAGCGAGGGAGAGAGAGCGGCGAGCGAGGGAGAGAGAGAGTGGCAAGAGAGAGACTGGCAAGAGAGAGAGAGAGAGAGGGGATAGAGTGGCGAGAGGGAGAGAGAGGGAGAGGCTGGGGATAGAGAGAGAGAGAGAGTGGGGAGAGAGTGGGGGGAAGAGAGGGGAGTGAGTGGCGAGCGAGGGAGAGAGAGTGGCAAGCGAGGGAGCGAGAGGGAGTGGCGAGAGAGAGGGAGAGAATGGCGAGAGAGAGAGTGGCGAGAGAGAGCAGGAGAAAGTGGTGAGAGAGCAGGAGAAAGTGGTGAGAGAGAGCGGGAGAAAGTGACGAGAGAGAGAGCAGGAGAAAGTGGCATGAGAGAGAGGGAGAGTGGCGAGAGAGAGAGATGGAGTGGCGTGAGAGAGAGAGAGAGTGGCGTGAGAGAGAGGGAGAGTGGCGAGAGGGAGAGGGGAGTGTCGAGAGAGGGAGAGGGTGTGGCGAGAGATGGAGAGGGTGTGGCGAGAGAGGGAGAGGGAAGTGGCGAGAGAGGGAGAGGGGAGTGGCGTGAGAGGGAGTGGCATGAGAGGGAGAGGGAGTGGTGAGAGAGGGAGAGGGAGTGGCGGGAGAGGGAGTGGCGGGAGAGGGAGTGGCGGGAGAGGGAGTGGCGAGAGAGGGGAGTGGCGAGAGAGGGAGAGGGAGTGGCGAGAGAGGGAGAGGGAGTGGCGGAGAGAGGGGAGTGGCGAGAGAGGGAGTGGCGGGAGAGGGAGTGGCGAGAGAGGGAGTGGCGAGAGAGGGAGAGGGGAGTGGCGAGAGAGGGAGAGGGAGTGGCGAGAGAGGGAGAGAAATTGGCGAGAGAGAGCGAGGGGGGCGAGAGAGAGAGAGTGGCAAGGGAGAGTGAGCGAGTGGCAAGGGTGTGTTGAGTGAGAAAGAGGGTGTGGCAAGAGAGTGAGGGAGTGGTGAGTGAGAAAGTGAGGGAATGGCAAGAGAGAGAGTGAGGGAGTGGCGAGAGGGATAGAGGGAGTGGTGAGAGAGAGAGTGGGAGCGGCGAGAGAGAGTGGCGAGAGTGAGAGTGGCGAGAGAGCGGGAGAGAGTGGTGAGAGAGAGAGCGGGAGAGAGTGGTGAGAGAGACAGCGGGAGAGAGTGGCGAGAGAGAGCAGGAGAAAGTGGCTAGAGAGAGAGCGGAAGTAAGTGGCGAGAGAGAGCGAGTTTGGCGAGCGAGGGAGAGAGAGTGGTGAGCGAGGGAGAGTGGTGAGCGATGGAGAGAGAGTGGCGATCGAGGGAGAGTGGCGAGCGAGGGAGAGAGAGTGGCAAGCAAGGGAGAGATGTAAGCGAGAGAGAGAGAGAGAGTGGCAACAGAGAGAGAGTGGCAAGAGGGAGAGGAGAGAGGGAGAGAGAGGGGAGAGAGTGGGGGGAGAGGGGGAGAGAGGGTGGCGAGCGAGGGAGAGAGAGTGGTGAGCAAGGGAGAGAGAGTGGCAAGCGAGGGAGAGAGAGGCAAGCGAGAGAGAGAGAGAGGGAGGGAGTGGCGAGAGAGAGAGTGGCGAGAGAGTGGCGAGAGAGAGAGAGTAGCGAGCGAGAGTGGCGAGAGCGAGAGTGGCGAGAGAGAGAGTGGCGAGAGGCAGCAGGAGAAAGTGGCAAGGGAGAGAGAGAGTGGCGAGAGAGGGGAGGGAGAGGGGTGAGAGTGGGAGAGAGAGTGGCGAGCGAGGTAGAGAGTGCGGCGAGCGAGGGAGAGAGAGTGGCGAGCGAGGGAGAGAGAGGTAAGCGAGAGAGAGAGGGAGTGGCGAGAGAGAGAGAGAGTGGCGAGAGAGAGAGCGGGAGATAGTGGCGCGAGAGCAGGAGAAAGTGGCAAAAGAGAGTGTGGCGTGAGAGAGTGGGGAGAGAGTGGGGAGAGTGAGAGTGGCGACAGAGGGAGAGAGAGTGGAGAGAGAGCGGGAGAGAGTGGTGACAGAGAGAGCGGGAGAGAGTGGCGAGAGAGAGCAGGAGAAAGTGGCTAGAGAGAGAGCGGAAGAAAGTGGCGAGAGAGAGCGAGTTTGGGGAGCGAGGGAGAGAGAGTGGCGATCGAGGGAGAGTGGGTGAGCGAGGGAGTGAGAGTGGCAAGTGAGGGAGAGAGGTAAGCGAGAGAGAGAGAGAGTGACAACAGAGAGAGAGTGGCAAGAGAGAGAGAGAAAGTGGCAAGAGAGAGGGGGAGAGAGGGTGGCGAGCGAGGGAGAGAGAGTGGTGAGCAAGGGAGAGAGAGTGGCAAGCGAGGGAGAGAGAGGCAAGCGAGAGAGAGAGAGGGAGGGAGTGGCGAGAGAGAGAGTGGTGAGAGAGAGAGTGGCGAGAGAGAGAGTGGCGAGAGAGATAGTGGCGAGAGAGAGAGTGGCGAGAGAGAGAGTGGCGAGAGAGAGAGAGAGTGGCGAGAGAGAGAGAGAGTGGCTAGAGCGAGAGTGGCGAGAGAGAGTGGCGAGAGGCAGCAAGAGAAAGTGGCAAGGGAGAGAGAGAGTGGCGAGAGAGGGGAGAGAGTGGGGAGAGAGTGGGGAGAGAGAGGGAGAGAGTAGGGAGAGAGTGGGAGAAAGAGTGGCGAGCGAGGTAGAGAGTGCGGCGAGCGAGGGAGAGAGAGGTAAGCGAGAGAGAGAGGGAGTGGCGAGAGAGAGAGAGAGTGGCGAGAGAGAGAGCGGGAGAAAGTGGCGAGAGAGCAGGAGAAAGTGGCGAAAGAGAGTGTGTCGGGAGAGAGTGGGGAGAGAGTGGGGAGAGAGTGGGGAGAGAGTGGGGAGAGAGTGGGGAGAGTGAGAGTGGCGAGAGAGGGAGAGAGAGTGGCGAGAGAGTGGTGAGAGAGAGAGCGGGAGAGAGTGGTGAGAGAGTGAGAGCAGGAGAAAGTGGCTGGAGAGAGAGTGGGAGAAAGTGGCGAGAGAGAGAGGGTGGCGAGAGAGAGAGTGGCAAGAGAGAGCAGGAGAAAGTGGCGAGAGAGAGAGCGGGAGAAAGTGGCGAGAGGGAGAGTGGCGTGAGAGATAGGGAGAGTGGCGAGAGAGAGAGATGGAGTGGCGAGAGAGCTAGAGGGAGTGGCGAGAGAGCTAGAGGGAGTGGCGAGAGAGCTTAGAGGGAGTGGCGGCGAGAGGGAGAGGGAGTGGCGGTAGAGAGAGAGAGGCAAGAGGGAGAGAGAGGGGGTGAGAGAGAGAGTGGCAAGGGAGAGTGAGCGAGTGGCGAGGGACTGGTGAGTGAGAAAGAGAGGGAGTGGCAAGAGAGTGAGGGAGTGGTGAGTGAGAAAGTGAGGGAATGGCAAGAGAGAGTGAGGGAGTGGTGAGAGAGAGAGAGGCAGAGGCGAGAGAGAGAGTGGCGAGAGAGAGAATGGGAAGAGAGAGAGGGGAGAGAGAGGGGAGAGAGTGGGAAGAGAGAGGGGGAGAGAGTGGGGGGAGAGAGGGGAGAGAGAGTGGCGAGCGAGGGAGAGAGAGTGGCGAGGGAGAGAGTGGCGAGAGAGGGGAGAGAGTGCGGAGGGACAGAATAGGAGAGAGTGGGGAGAGAGTGGGGGAGAGAATGGGGAGAGAGAGGGAGAGAGTGGCGAGAGAGGGAAAGAGAGTGGGGAGAGAGTGGCGAGAGTGAGGGAGAGGAGAGTGGGGAGAGAGTGGCGCGAGCGAGGGAGAGAGAGCGGCAAGCGAGGGAGAGAGAGACTGGCAAGAGAGAGAGAGAGAGGGGGAGAGAGTGGTGAGAGGGAGAGAGAGGGAGAGAGTGGGGATAGAGAGGGAGAGAGAGTGGGGAGAGAGTGGGGGGAGAGAGGGGGAGAGAGTGGCGAGCGAGGGAGAGAGATTGGCAAGCGAGGGAGAGAGAGGGAGTAGCGAGAGAGAGAGAGAGAGTGGCGAGAGAGAGCAGGAGAAAGTGGTGAGAGCGCGGGAGAAAGTGGCGAGAGAGAGAGCAGGAGAAAGTGGCTTGAGAGAGAGGGAGAGTGGCGAGAGAGAGAGTTGGAGTGGCGTGAGAGAGGGAGAGTGGCGTGAGAGAGAGAGAGAGGGAGTGGCGAGAGAGGGAGAGGGAGTGGCGAGGAGAGAGGGAGAGGGAGTGGCGAGAGAGAGAGAGGGGAGTGGCGAGAGAGGGAGAGGGAGTGGCGTGAGAGGGAGTGGCGTGAGAGGGAGTGGCGTGAGAGGAGAGGGGAGTGGCGAGAGAGGGAGAGGGAGTGGCGTGAGAGGGAGTGGCGTGAGAGGGAGAGGGAGTGGCGAGAGAGGGAGAGGGAGTGGCGAGAGAGGGAGAGGGAATGGCGAGAGAGGGAGAGGGAGTGGCGAGAGAGGGAGAGGGAGTGGCGAGAGAGGGAGAGGGAGTGGCGAGAGAGGGAGAGGTAGGTGGCGAGAGAGAGAGAGTGGCAAGGGAGAGTGAGCGAGTGGCAAGGGGTGTGTTGAGTGAGAAAGAGAGGGTGTGGCAAGAGAGTGAGGGAGTGGTGAGTGAGAAAGTGAGGGAATGGCAAGAGAGAGAGTGAGGGGAGTGGCGAGAGGGATAGAGGGAGTGGTGAGAGAGGGAGTGGCGAGAGAGAGAGAGGGAGTGGCGAGAGAGAGTGGCGAGAGTGAGAGTGGCGAGAGAGGGAGAGAGAGTGGCGAGAGAGCGGGAGAGAGTGGTGAGAGAGAGAGCGGGAGAGAGTGGCGAGAGAGAGCAGGACAAAATGGCTAGAGAGAGAGCGGAAGAAAGTGGTGAGAGAGAGAGTGAAAACAAAAACAGAATTACCTGGAAAAACTCAGCAGGTCTGGCAGCATCGGCGGAGAAGAAAAGAGTTGACGTTTCGAGTCCTCATGACCCTTCGACAGAACTTGATTTCGAGTCCAAGAAAGAGTTGAAATATAAGCTGGTTTAAGGTGTGTGTGTGGGGGGCGGAGAGATAGAGCGAGTTTGGCGAGCGAGGGAGAGTGGTGAGTGAGGCAGAGAGAGTGGCGATCGAGGGAGAGTGGCGAGGCGAGGGAGAGAGAGTGGCAAGCGAGGGAGAGAGGTAAGCGAGAGAGAGAGAGAGAGGCAACAGAGAGAGTGTGGCAAGAGAGAGAGAGAGAGAGAGTGGCAAGAGAGAGAGGGAGAGAGAGGGGAGAGAGTGGGGAGAGAGAGGGAGAGAGTGGAGAGAGAGGGAGAGAGTGGAGAGAGGGTGGCGAGCGAGGGAGAGAGAGTGGCGAGCAAGGGAGGGAGAGTGGCAAGCGAGGGAGAGAGAGGCAAGCGACAGAGAGAGAGGGAGGGAGTGGCGAGAGAGAGAGAGTGGTGAGAGAGAGAGAGTGGCGAGAGAGAGAGTGGCGAGAGACAGCAGGAGAAAGTGTCAAGGGAGAGAGAGAGTGGCGAGAGAGAGGGGAGAGAGGGGGGAGAGAGTGGGGAGAGAGAGGGAGAGAGTAGGGAGAGAGTGGGAGAGAGGGGTGGCGAGCGAGGTAGAGAGTGCGGCGAGCGAGGGAGAGAGAGTGGGGGGCGAGGGAGAGAGAGTGGTGGGCGAGGGAAAGAGAGTGGCGGGCGAGGGAGAGAGAGTGGCGAGCGAAGGAGAGAGAGTGGCGAGCGAGAGAGAGATGGAGTGCCGAGAGAGAGAGAGAGTGGCGAGAGAGAGAGTGGGAGAAAGTGGCGAGAGAGCAGGAGAAAGTGGCGAGAGGGAGTGTGGCGTGAGAGAATGGGGAGAGCGTGGGAGAGAGTGGGGAGAGAGTGGGGGGAGAGTGGGGAGAGAGTGGGGAGAGAGAGAGAGAGTGACGAGTGAGAGAGTGAGAGTGGCGAGAGACGGAGGGAGAGAGAGTGGCGAGAGAGTGGTGAGAGAGTGAGCGGGAATGAGTGGCGCGAGAGTGAGAGCAGGAGAGAGTGGTGAGAGAGAGAGCGGGAGAGAATGGTGAGAGAGTGGCGGGAGAGGGAGTGGCGAGAGAGGGAGAGGGGAGTGGCGGGAGAGGGAGAGGGAGTGGCGTGAGAGGGAGTGGCGTGAGAGGGAGAGGGAGTGGCAAGAGAGGGAGAGGGAGTGGCGTGAGAGGGAGTGGCGTGAGAGGGAGAGGGAGTGGCGAGAGAGGGAGAGGGAGTGGCGAGAGAGGGAGAGGGAGTGGCGAGAGAGGGAGAGGGAGTGGCGAGAGAGAGAGTGGGGGGCGAGAGAGAGAGTGGCAAGGGAGAGTGAGCGAGTGGCAAGGGTGTGTTGAGTGAGAAAGAGAGGGTGTGGCAAGAGAGTGAGTGAGTGGTGAGTGAGAAAGTGAGGGAATGACAGAGAGAGTGAGGGAGTGGCGAGAGGGATAGAGGGAGTGGTGAGAGAGGGGAGTGGCGAGAGAGAGAGAGGAGGGAGTGGCGAGAGGGATAGAGGGAGTGGTGAGAGAGGGAGTGGCGAGAGAGAGAGAGGGAGTGGCGAGAGAGAGAGAGGGAGTGGCGAGAGGGATAGAGGGAGTGGTGAGAGAGGGAGTGGCGAGAGAGAGGGAGTGGCGAGAGAGAGTGGCGAGAGAGGGAGAGAGAGTGGCGAGAGAGCGGGAGAGTGTGGTGAGAGAGAGAGCGGGAGAGAGTGGCGAGACAGAGCAGGAGAAAGTGGCTAGAGAGAGAGCGAAAACAAAAACAGAATTACCTGGACAAACTCAGCAGGTCTGGCAGCATTGGCGGAGAAGAAGAGTTGACGTTTTGAGTCCTCATGACCCTTCGACAGAACTTGATTTCGAGTCCAAGAAACAGTTGAAATATAAGCTGGTTTAAGGTGTGTGTGTGGGGGGCGGAGAGATAGAGCGAGTTTGGCGAGCGAGGGAGAGGGGGTGAGTGAGGCAGAGAGAGTGGCGATCGAGGGAGAGTGGCGAGCGAGGGAGAGAGAGTGGCAAGAGAGGGAGAGAGGTAAGCGAGAGTGAGAGAGAGCGGCAACAGAGAGAGAGTGGCAAGAGAGAGAGGGAAAGAGAGGGGAGAGAGTGGGGAGAGAGAGGGAGAGAGTGGGGAGAGAGAGGGAGAGAGTGGAGAGAGAGGGGGAGAGAGGGTGGCGAGCGAGGGAGAGAGAGTGGCGAGCAAGGGAGGGAGAGTGGCAAGCGAGGGAGAGAGAGGCAAGCGAGAGAGAGAGAGAGGGAGGGAGTGGCGAGAGAGAGAGTGGCGAGAGAGAGAGAGTGGCGAGAGAGATAGTGGCGAGAGACAGCAGGAGAAAGTATCAAGGGAGAGAGAGAGTGGCGAGAGAGAGGGGAGAGAGTGGGGAGAGAGTGGGGAGAGAGGGAGAGAGTAGGGAGAGAGTGGGGAGAGAGTGGGGAGAGAGGGAGAGAGTAGGGAGAGAGTGGGAGAGAGGGTGGCGAGCGAGGTAGAGAATGCGGCGAGCGAGGGAGAGAGTGGCGAGCGAGGGAGAGAGAGTGGCGAGCGAGGGAGAGAGAGTGGCGAGCGAGGGAGAGAGAGGAAAGCGAGAGAGAGAGGGAGTGGCGAGAGAGAGAGAGAGTGGCGAGAGAGAGAGCGGGAGAAAGTGGCGAGAGAGCAGGAGAAAGTGGCGAGAGAGAGTGGGGAGAGAGTGGGGAGAGAGTGGGGAGAGAGAGAGTGAGAGTGACGAGCGAGAGAGTGAGAGTGGCGAGAGAGGGAGGGAGAGAGAGAGTGGCGAGAGAGTGGTGAGAGAGAGAGCGGGAGAGAGTGGCGCGAGAGTGAGAGCAGGAGAAAGTGGCTAGAGAGAGAGCTGGAGAAAGTGGCGAGAGAGAGAGCGTGGCGAGAGAGAGAGTGGCAAGAGAGAGCAGGAGAAAGTGGCGAGAGAGAGAGCGGGTGAAAGTGGCAAGAGAGAGGACGGGACAAAGTGGCGAGAGAGAGAGAGCCGAGAGAGAGAGTGGCGTGAGAGAGAGGGAGAGTGGCGTGAGAGAGAGGGAGAGTGGCGTGAGAGATAGGGAGAGTGGCGAGAGAGAGAGATGGAGTGGCGAGAGAACTAGAGGGAGTGGCGAGAGAGCTAGAGGGAGTGGCGGGAGAGGGAGTGGCGAGAGAGGGAGAGGGAGTGGCGTGAGAGGGAGAGGGAGTGGCGAGAGAGGGAGAGAGAGTGGCGAGAGAGGGAGAGGGAGTGGCGGGAGAGGGAGTGGCGAGAGAGGGAGAGGGAGTGGCGTGAGAGGGAGAGGGGAGTGGCGAGAGAGGGAGAGGGAGTGGCGGGAGAGGGAGTGGCGGGAGAGGGAGTGGCGGGAGGAGGGAGTGGCGAGAGAGGGGAGTGGCGAGAGAGGGAGAGAGAGTGGCGAGAGAGGGAGAGAAATTGGCGAGAGAGAGAGAGAAATTGGCGAGAGAGAGAGAGGGGGGGCGAGAGAGAGAGAGTGGCAAGGGAGAGTGAGCGAGTGGCAAGGGTGTGTTGAGTGAGAAAGAGAGGGTGTGGCAAGAGAGTGAGGGAGTGGTGAGTGAGAAAGTGAGGGAATGGCAAGAGAGAGAGTGAGGGAGTGGCGAGAGGGATAGAGGGAGTGGTGAGAGAGGGAGTGGCGAGAGAGAGAGTGGCAGCGGTGAGAGAGAGGGAGAGAGAGAGTGGTGAGAGAGCGGGAGAGAGTGGTGAGAGAGAGAGCGGGAGAGAGTGGCGAGCGAGAGCAGGAGAAAGTGGCTAGAGAGAGCGGAAGAAAGTGGCGAGCAAGGGAGAGAGAGTGGTGAGCGAGGGAGAGTGGTGAGCGAGGGAGAGAGAGTGGCGATCGAGGGAGAGTGGCGAGCGAGGGAGAGAGAGTGGCAAGCGAGGGAGAGAGGTAAGCAAGAGAGAGAGAGTGGCAAGAGAGAGAGAGAGAGTGGCAAGAGAGAGAGGGAGAGAGAGGGAGAGAGTGGGGAGAGAGGGGGAGAGAGGGTGGCGAGCGAGGGAGAGAGAGTGGTGAGCAAGGGAGAGAGAGTGGCAAGCGATGGAGAGAGAGGCAAGCGAGAGAGAGAGAGAGGGAGGGAGTGGCGAGAGAGAGAGTGGTGAGAGAGAGAGAGAGTGGCGAGAGACAGCAGGAGAAAGTGGCAAGGGAGAGAGAGAGTGGCGAAAGAGGGGAGAGAAAGGGGAGAGAGTGGGGAGAGAGAGGGAGAGTGGGAGAGAGGGTGGCGAGCGAGGTAGAGAGTGCGGCGAGCGAGGGAGAGAGAGTGGCGAGCGAGGGAGAGAGAGTGGCGAGCGAGGGAGAGAGAGGTAAGCGAGAGAGAGAGGGAGTGGCAAGAGAGAGAGCAGGAGAAAGTGGCGAGAGAGCAGGAGAAAGTAGCGAAAGAGAGTGTGGCGTGAGAGAGTGGGGAGAGAGTGGGGAGAGAGTGAGTGAGAGTGGAGAGAGAGGGAGAGAGAGTGGCGAGGGAGTGGTGAGAGAGAGCGGGAGAGAGTGGTGAGAGAGTGAGAGCAGGAGAAAGTGGCTAGAGAGAGAGTGGGAGAAAGTGGCGAGAGAGCGAGGGTGGCGAGAGAGAGAGTGGCAAGAGAGAGCTGGAGAAGTGGCAAGAGAGAGGATGGGAGAAAGTGGCGAGAGAGAGAGTGCCGAGAGAGAGTGGCGTGAGAGAGAGGGAGAGTGGCGTGAGAGATAGGGAGAGTGGCGAGAGAGAGAGATGGAGTGGCGAGAGAGAGGATGGGAGAAAGTGGCGAGAGAGAGAGTGCCGAGAGAGAGTGGCGTGAAAGAGAGGGAGAGTGGCGTGAGAGACAGGGAGAGTGGCGAGAGAGAGAGATGGAGTGGCGAGAGAGAGATATGGAGTGGCGAGAGAGCTAGAGGGAGTGGCGAGAGAGCTAGAGGGAGTGGCGAGAGAGGGAGAGGGAGTGGCGAGAGAGAGAGAGTGGGGCGAGAGAGAGAGGCAAGAGGGAGAGAGAGGGAGAGAGTGGCAAGGGAGAGGGAGTGAGTGGCGAGGGAGTGGTGAGTGAGAAAGAGAGGAAGTGGCAAGAGTGAGGGAGTGGTGAGTGAGAAAGTGAGGGAATGGCAAGAGAGAGTGAGGGAGTGGCGAGAGGGATAGAGGGAGTGGTGAGAGAGAGACAGGCAGAGGCGAGAGAGAGAGAGTGGCGAGTGAGAGAGAGGCGTGAGAGAGGAAGAGAGAGGGGAGAGAGGGGGGGAGAGAGCGGAGAGAGAGTGGCGAGCGAGGGAGAGAGAGTGGCGAGGGAGAGAGAGTGGCGAGCGAGGGAGGGAGAGTGGCGAGCGAGGGAGAGAGAGGGGAGAGAGTGGGGAGGGACAGAATAGGAGAGAGTGGGGAGAGAGAGGGAGAGAGTGGGGAGAGAGAGGGAGAGAGTAGGGAGAGAGTGGGGAGAGAGAGGGAGAGAGTGGGGAGAGAGGGGAGAGAGGGGAGAGAGAGGGGAGAGAGTGGCAAGCGAGGGAGAGAGGTAAGCGAGAGAGAGAGAGAGAGGCAACAGAGAGAGTGTGGCAAGAGAGAGAGAGAGAGAGTGGCAAGAGAGAGAGGGAGAGAGAGGGGAGAGAGTGGGGAGAGAGAGGGAGAGAGTGGAGAGAGAGGGAGAGAGTGGAGAGAGGGTGGCGAGCGAGGGAGAGAGAGTGGCGAGCAAGGGAGGGAGAGTGGCAAGCGAGGGAGAGAGAGGCAAGCGACAGAGAGAGAGGGAGGGAGTGGCGAGAGAGAGAGAGTGGTGAGAGAGAGAGAGTGGCGAGAGAGAGAGTGGCGAGAGACAGCAGGAGAAAGTGTCAAGGGAGAGAGAGAGTGGCGAGAGAGAGGGGAGAGAGGGGGGAGAGAGTGGGGAGAGAGAGGGAGAGAGTAGGGAGAGAGTGGGAGAGAGGGTGGCGAGCGAGGTAGAGAGTGCGGCGAGCGAGGGAGAGAGAGTGGGGGGCGAGGGAGAGAGAGTGGTGGGCGAGGGAAAGAGAGTGGCGGGCGAGGGAGAGAGAGTGGCGAGCGAGGGAGAGAGAGTGGCGAGCGAGAGAGAGATGGAGTGCCGAGAGAGAGAGAGAGTGGCGAGAGAGAGAGTGGGAGAAAGTGGCGAGAGAGCAGGAGAAAGTGGCGAGAGGGAGTGTGCCGTGAGAGAATGGGGAGAGCGTGGGGAGAGAGTGGGGAGAGAGTGGGGGGAGAGTGGGGAGAGAGTGGGGAGAGAGAGAGAGAGTGACGAGTGAGAGAGTGAGAGTGGCGAGAGACGGAGGGAGAGAGAGTGGCGAGAGAGTGGTGAGAGAGTGAGCGGGAATGAGTGGCGCGAGAGTGAGAGCAGGAGAGAGTGGTGAGAGAGAGAGCGGGAGAGAATGGTGAGAGAGTGGCGGGAGAGGGAGTGGCGAGAGAGGGAGAGGGAGTGGCGGGAGAGGGAGAGGGAGTGGCGTGAGAGGGAGTGGCGTGAGAGGGAGAGGGAGTGGCAAGAGAGGGAGTGGCGTGAGAGGGAGAGGGAGTGGCGAGAGAGGGAGAGGGAGTGGCGAGAGAGGGAGAGGGAGTGGCGAGAGAGGGAGAGGGAGTGGCGAGAGAGAGAGTGGGGGGCGAGAGAGAGAGTGGCAAGGGAGAGTGAGCGAGTGGCAAGGGTGTGTTGAGTGAGAAAGAGAGGGTGTGGCAAGAGAGTGAGTGAGTGGTGAGTGAGAAAGTGAGGGAATGACAGAGAGAGTGAGGGAGTGGCGAGAGGGATAGAGGGAGTGGTGAGAGAGGGAGTGGCGAGAGAGAGAGAGGGAGTGGCGAGAGGGATAGAGGGAGTGGTGAGAGAGGGAGTGGCGAGAGAGAGAGAGGGAGTGGCGAGAGGGATAGAGGGAGTGGTGAGAGAGGGAGTGGCGAGAGAGAGGGAGTGGCGAGAGAGAGTGGCGAGAGAGGGAGAGAGAGTGGCGAGAGAGCGGGGGAGTGTGGTGAGAGAGAGAGCGGGAGAGAGTGGCGAGACAGAGCAGGAGAAAGTGGCTAGAGAGAGAGCGAAAACAAAAACAGAATTACCTGGACAAACTCAGCAGGTCTGGCAGCATTGGCGGAGAAGAAGAGTTGACGTTTTGAGTCCTCATGACCCTTCGACAGAACTTGATTTCGAGTCCAAGAAACAGTTGAAATATAAGCTGGTTTAAGGTGTGTGTGTGGGGGGCGGAGAGATAGAGCGAGTTTGGCGAGCGAGGGAGAGGGGTGAGTGAGGCAGAGAGAGTGGCGATCGAGGGAGAGTGGCGAGCGAGGGAGAGAGAGTGGCAAGAGAGGGAGAGAGGTAAGCGAGAGTGAGAGAGAGCGGCAACAGAGAGAGAGTGGCAAGAGAGAGAGGGAAAGAGAGGGGAGAGAGTGGGGAGAGAGAGGGAGAGAGTGGGGAGAGAGAGGGAGAGAGTGGAGAGAGAGGGGGAGAGAGGGGTGGCGAGCGAGGGAGAGAGAGTGGCGAGCAAGGGAGGGAGAGTGGCAAGCGAGGGAGAGAGAGGCAAGCGAGAGAGAGAGAGAGGGAGGGAGTGGCGAGAGAGAGAGTGGCGAGAGAGAGAGAGTGGCGAGAGAGATAGTGGCGAGAGACAGCAGGAGAAAGTATCAAGGGAGAGAGAGAGTGGCGAGAGAGAGGGGAGAGAGTGGGGAGAGAGTGGGGAGAGAGGGAGAGAGTAGGGAGAGAGTGGGGAGAGAGTGGGGAGAGAGGGAGAGAGTAGGGAGAGAGTGGGAGAGAGGGTGGCGAGCGAGGTAGAGAATGCGGCGAGCGAGGGAGAGAGTGGCGAGCGAGGGAGAGAGAGTGGCGAGCGAGGGAGAGAGAGTGGCGAGCGAGGGAGAGAGAGTGGCGAGCGAGGGAGAGAGAGGAAAGCGAGAGAGAGAGGGAGTGGCGAGAGAGAGAGAGAGTGGCGAGAGAGAGAGCGGGAGAAAGTGGCGAGAGAGCAGGAGAAAGTGGCGAGAGAGAGTGGGGAGAGAGTGGGGAGAGAGTGGGGAGAGAGAGAGTGAGAGTGACGAGCGAGAGAGTGAGAGTGGCGAGAGAGGGAGGGAGAGAGAGAGTGGCGAGAGAGTGGTGAGAGAGAGAGCGGGAGAGAGTGGCGCGAGAGTGAGAGCAGGAGAAAGTGGCTAGAGAGAGAGCTGGAGAAAGTGGCGAGAGAGAGAGCGTGGCGAGAGAGAGAGTGGCAAGAGAGAGCAGGAGAAAGTGGCGAGAGAGAGAGCGGGTGAAAGTGGCAAGAGAGAGGACGGGACAAAGTGGCGAGAGAGAGAGAGCCGAGAGAGAGAGTGGCGTGAGAGAGAGGGAGAGTGGCGTGAGAGAGAGGGAGAGTGGCGTGAGAGATAGGGAGAGTGGCGAGAGAGAGAGATGGAGTGGCGAGAGAACTAGAGGGAGTGGCGAGAGAGCTAGAGGGAGTGGCGGGAGAGGGAGTGGCGAGAGAGGGAGAGGGAGTGGCGTGAGAGGGAGAGGGAGTGGCGAGAGAGGGAGAGAGAGTGGCGAGAGAGGGAGAGGGGAGTGGCGGGAGAGGGAGTGGCGAGAGAGGGAGAGGGAGTGGCGTGAGAGGGAGAGGGAGTGGCGAGAGAGGGAGAGGGAGTGGCGGGAGAGGGAGTGGCGGGAGAGGGAGTGGCGAGAGAGGGAGTGGCGAGAGAGGGAGAGAGAGTGGCGAGAGAGGGAGAGAAATTGGCGAGAGAGAGAGAGAAATTGGCGAGAGAGAGAGAGGGGGGCGAGAGAGAGAGAGTGGCAAGGGAGAGTGAGCGAGTGGCAAGGGTGTGTTGAGTGAGAAAGAGAGGGTGTGGCAAGAGAGTGAGGGAGTGGTGAGTGAGAAAGTGAGGGAATGGCAAGAGAGAGAGTGAGGGAGTGGCGAGAGGGATAGAGGGAGTGGTGAGAGAGGGAGTGGCGAGAGAGAGAGTGGCAGCGGTGAGAGAGAGGGAGAGAGAGAGTGGTGAGAGAGCGGGAGAGAGTGGTGAGAGAGAGAGCGGGAGAGAGTGGCGAGCGAGAGCAGGAGAAAGTGGCTAGAGAGAGCGGAAGAAAGTGGCGAGCAAGGGAGAGAGAGTGGTGAGCGAGGGAGAGTGGTGAGCGAGGGAGAGAGAGTGGCGATCGAGGGAGAGTGGCGAGCGAGGGAGAGAGAGTGGCAAGCGAGGGAGAGAGGTAAGCAAGAGAGAGAGAGTGGCAAGAGAGAGAGAGAGAGTGGCAAGAGAGAGAGGGAGAGAGAGGGAGAGAGTGGGGAGAGAGGGGGAGAGAGGGTGGCGAGCGAGGGAGAGAGAGTGGTGAGCAAGGGAGAGAGAGTGGCAAGCGATGGAGAGAGAGGCAAGCGAGAGAGAGAGAGAGGGAGGGAGTGGCGAGAGAGAGAGTGGTGAGAGAGAGAGAGAGTGGCGAGAGACAGCAGGAGAAAGTGGCAAGGGAGAGAGAGAGTGGCGAAAGAGGGGAGAGAAAGGGGAGAGAGTGGGGAGAGAGAGGGAGAGTGGGAGAGAGGGTGGCGAGCGAGGTAGAGAGTGCGGCGAGCGAGGGAGAGAGAGTGGCGAGCGAGGGAGAGAGAGTGGCGAGCGAGGGAGAGAGAGGTAAGCGAGAGAGAGAGGGAGTGGCAAGAGAGAGAGCAGGAGAAAGTGGCGAGAGAGCAGGAGAAAGTAGCGAAAGAGAGTGTGGCGTGAGAGAGTGGGGAGAGAGTGGGGAGAGAGTGAGTGAGAGTGGAGAGAGAGGGAGAGAGAGTGGCGAGGGAGTGGTGAGAGAGAGCGGGAGAGAGTGGTGAGAGAGTGAGAGCAGGAGAAAGTGGCTAGAGAGAGAGTGGGAGAAAGTGGCGAGAGAGCGAGGGTGGCGAGAGAGAGAGTGGCAAGAGAGAGCTGGAGAAGTGGCAAGAGAGAGGATGGGAGAAAGTGGCGAGAGAGAGAGTGCCGAGAGAGAGTGGCGTGAGAGAGAGGGAGAGTGGCGTGAGAGATAGGGAGAGTGGCGAGAGAGAGAGATGGAGTGGCGAGAGAGAGGATGGGAGAAAGTGGCGAGAGAGAGAGTGCCGAGAGAGAGTGGCGTGAAAGAGAGGGAGAGTGGCGTGAGAGACAGGGGAGAGTGGCGAGAGAGAGAGATGGAGTGGCGAGAGAGAGATATGGAGTGGCGAGAGAGCTAGAGGGAGTGGCGAGAGAGCTAGAGGGGAAGTGGCGAGAGAGGGAGAGGGAGTGGCGAGAGAGAGAGAGTGGGGCGAGAGAGAGAGGCAAGAGGGAGAGAGGAGGGAGAGAGTGGCAAGGGAGAGGGAGTGAGTGGCGAGGGAGTGGTGAGTGAGAAAGAGAGGAAGTGGCAAGAGTGAGGAGTGGTGAGTGAGAAAGTGAGGGAATGGCAAGAGAGAGTGAGGGAGTGGCGAGAGGGATAGAGGGAGTGGTGAGAGAGAGACAGGCAGAGGCGAGAGGAGAGAGAGTGGCGAGTGAGAGAGAGGCGTGAGAGAGGAAGAGAGAGGGGAGAGAGGGGGGGAGAGAGCGGAGAGAGAGTGGCGAGCGAGGGAGAGAGAGTGGCGAGGGAGAGAGAGTGGCGAGCTGAGGGAGGGAGAGTGGCGAGCGAGGGAGAGAGAGGGGAGAGAGTGGGGAGGGACAGAATAGGAGAGAGTGGGGAGAGAGGAGGGAGAGAGTGGGGAGAGAGAGAGGGAGAGAGTAGGGAGAGAGTGGGGAGAGAGAGGGAGAGAGTGGGGAGAGAGGGGAGAGAGGGGAGAGAGAGGGGAGAGAGTGGCAAGCGAGGGAGAGAGGTAAGCGAGAGAGAGAGAGAGAGGCAACAGAGAGAGTGTGGCAAGAGAGAGAGAGAGAGTGGCAAGAGAGAGAGGGAGAGAGAGGGGAGAGAGTGGGGAGAGAGAGGGAGAGAGTGGAGAGAGAGGGAGAGAGTGGAGAGAGGGTGGCGAGCGAGGGGAGAGAGAGTGGCGAGCAAGGGAGGGAGAGTGGCAAGCGAGGGAGAGAGAGGCAAGCGACAGAGAGAGAGGGAGGGAGTGGCGAGAGAGAGAGAGTGGTGGAGAGAGAGAGAGTGGCGAGAGAGAGAGTGGCGAGAGACAGCAGGAGAAAGTGTCAAGGGAGGAGAGAGAGTGGCGAGAGAGAGGGGAGAGAGGGGGGAGAGAGTGGGGAGAGAGAGGGAGAGAGTAGGGAGAGAGTGGGAGAGAGGGTGGCGAGCGAGGTAGAGAGTGCGGCGAGCGAGGGAGAGAGAGTGGGGGGCGAGGGAGAGAGAGTGGTGGGCGAGGGAAAGAGAGTGGCGGGCGAGGGAGAGAGAGTGGCGAGCGAGGGAGAGAGAGAGTGGCGAGCGAGAGAGAGATGGAGTGCCGAGAGAGAGAGAGAGAGTGGCGAGAGAGAGAGTGGGAGAAAGTGGCGAGAGAGCAGGAGAAAGTGGCGAGAGGGAGTGTGGCGTGAGAGAATGGGGAGAGCGTGGGGAGAGAGTGGGGAGAGAGTGGGGGGGGAGAGTGGGGAGGAGGAGTGGGGGAGAGAGAGAGAGAGTGACGAGTGAGAGAGTGAGAGTGGCGAGAGACGGAGGGAGAGAGAGTGGCGAGAGAGTGGTGAGAGAGTGAGCGGGAATGAGTGGCGCGAGAGTGAGAGCAGGAGAGAGTGGTGAGAGAGAGAGCGGAGAGAATGGTGAGAGAGTGGCGGGAGAGGGAGTGGCGAGAGAGGGGAGAGGGAGTGGCGGGAGAGGGAGAGGGAGTGGCGTGAGAGGGAGTGGCGTGGAGAGGGAGAGGGAGTGGCAAGAGAGGGAGTGGCGTGAGAGGGAGAGGGGAGTGGCGAGAGAGGGAGAGGGAGTGGCGAGAGAGGGAGAGGGAGTGGCGAGAGAGGGAGAGGGGAGTGGCGAGAGAGAGAGTGGGGGGCGAGAGAGAGAGTGGCAAGGAGAGTGAGCGAGTGGCAAGGGTGTGTTGAGTGAGAAAGAGAGGGTGTGGCAAGAGAGTGAGTGAGTGGTGAGTGAGAAAGTGAGGGAATGACAGAGAGAGTGAGGGGAGTGGCGAGAGGGATAGAGGGAGTGGTGAGAGAGGGAGTGGCGAGAGAGAGAGAGGGAGTGGCGAGAGGGATAGAGGAGTGGTGAGAGAGGGAGTGGCGAGAGAGAGAGAGGGAGTGGCGAGAGGGATAGAGGGAGTGGTGAGAGAGGGAGTGGCAAGAGAGAGGGAGTGGCGAGAGAGAGTGGCGAGAGAGGGAGAGAGAGTGGCGAGAGAGGCGGGAGAGAGTGTGGTGAGAGAGAGAGCGGGAGAGAGTGGCGAGACAGAGCAGGAGAAAGTGGCTAGAGAGAGAGCGAAAACAAAAACAGAATTACCTGGACAAACTCAGCAGGTCTGGCAGCATTGGCGGAGAAGAAGAGTTGACGTTTTGAGTCCTCATGACCCTTCGACAGAACTTGATTTCGAGTCCAAGAAACAGTTGAAATATAAGCTGGTTTAAGGTGTGTGTGTGGGGGGCGGAGAGATAGAGCGAGTTTGGCGAGCGAGGGAGAGGGGTGAGTGAGGCAGAGAGAGTGGCGATCGAGGGAGAGTGGCGAGCGAGGGAGAGAGAGTGGCAAGAGAGGGAGAGAGGTAAGCGAGAGTGAGAGAGAGCGGCAACAGAGAGAGAGTGGCAAGAAGAGAGGGAAAGAGAGGGGAGAGAGTGGGGAGAGAGAGGGAGAGAGTGGGGAGAGAGAGGGAGAGAGTGGAGAGAGAGGGGGAGAGAGGGTGGCGAGCGAGGGAGAGAGAGTGGCGAGCAAGGGAGGGAGAGTGGCAAGCGAGGGAGAGAGAGGCAAGCGAGAGAGAGAGAGAGGGAGGGAGTGACGAGAGAGAGAGTGGCGAGAGAGAGAGAGTGGCGAGAGAGATAGTGGCGAGAGACAGCAGGAGAAAGTATCAAGGGAGAGAGAGAGTGGCGAGAGAGAGGGGAGAGAGTGGGGAGAGAGTGGGGAGAGAGGGAGAGAGTAGGGAGAGAGTGGGGAGAGAGTGGGGAGAGAGGGAGAGAGTAGGGAGAGAGTGGGAGAGAGGGTGGGCGAGCGAGGTAGAGAATGCGGCGAGCGAGGGAGAGAGTGGCGAGCG
>JANJGN010004017.1:0-37698 GCA_026770705.1 Isurus oxyrinchus
CTCCCCGTCTCTCTCTCTCCCTCCATTCCCCTCCACTCTCTCTCACGCCATTCACCTCCCGCCTCTTTCTCCCTCCCTCCATTCCCCTCCACTCTCACTCCCTCCAATCCCCTCCCGCTCTCTCCCTCTCCCTCCATTCCCCTCCCCGACTCTCTCTCCTCCATTCCCCTCCCCCTCTCACCCTCCATTCACCTCCTGCTCTCTCTCCCTCCCTCCTTTCTCCTCCCGCTCTCTCTCCTTCACTCAATCCCCTCCCCGACTCTCACCCTCCATTCCCCTCCCCTCTCTCACCCTCCATTCCCCTCTCCCTCTCTCTCCCTCGCTCCATTCCCTTGCCCCCCTCTCCCCCATTCCCCTCCCCCTCTCTCTCCCCCCATTCCCCTCCCCCTCTCTCTCCCCCCCCATTCCACTCCCCCTCTCCCCCCATTCCCCTCCCCCCTCTCTCCCCATTCCCCTCCCCCCTCTCTCCCCATTCCCCTCCCCCTCTCTCTCCCCCCATTCCCCTCCCCCTCTCCCCACATTCCCCTCCCCCCTCTCCCCATTCCCCTCCCCCCCTCTCTCCCCCATTCCCCTCCCCCCTCTCTCCCCATTCCCCTCCATCTCTCTCTCCCTCCCTCTCCCTCCATTCCCCTCCCCTCTCTCTCTCTTCCATTCCCCTCCCCTCTCTCCACCATTCGCCACCATCGCCCCCCCACTCCCCCCTCTCTCTCCCCCTCTCTCTCTCTCTCTCTCTCTCTCCTCCCCCAGCTCCACAAGCATGTTAATGAGTCACTGGGAGGCTGTGAATATTCGGCTCCTGCAGCTCTGGATAACTAGATCCGTGGGTTAATGCACACCGAAATTGAAACCTAACCAATCAGCCGTCAGCTCCAAAAGGAGCAAATCGTTGGAGGCTAAGTGAATTTTTCACCAAGTTACTGGGTCAGGAAAAATGAGAAGAATTGCAGAAATTAATTAAATTACACGTAAATACTAAAATAGAGAAATCACAAGGATGGTCCGAGAGAGAGAAAGACAATGAAAGGGAAACTGCAAACGAGAGTTAGAGCGTTAGAGTGTGGCAATAATGCAGAAAGAGGAGGAGAGGCACAGTTACAGAGAGAGAGAGAGAGGAGCTCAGTTACAGAGAGAGAGAGAGAGGAGCTCAGTTACAGAGAGAGAGAGAGGAGCTCAGTTACAGAGAGAGAGAGAGGAGCTCAGTTACAGAGAGAGAGAGAGAGAGGAGCTCAGTTACAGAGAGAGAGGAGCTCAGTTACAGAGAGAGAGAGAGAGGAGCTCAGTTACAGAGAGAGAGAGAGAGGAGCTCAGTTACAGAGAGAGAGAGAGGAGCTCAGTTACAGAGAGAGAGAGAGGAGCTCAGTTACAGAGAGAGAGAGAGGAGTTCAGTTACAGAGAGAGAGAGAGAGAGAGGAGTTCAGTTACAGAAAAAGAGAGAGGAGCTCAGTTACAGAGAGAGAGAGAGAGGAGCTCAGTTACAGAGAGAGAGAGAGAGGAGCTCAGTTACAGAGAGAGAGGAGCTCAGTTAGAGAGAGAGAGAGAGAGAGGAGCTCAGCTACACAGAGAGAGAGAGCTCAGTTACAGAGAGAGAGAGAGGAGCTCAGTTACAGAGAGAGAGAGAGAGGAGCTCAGTTACAGAGAGAGAGAGAGAGGAGCTCAGTTACAGAGAGAGAGAGAGAGGAGCTCAGTTACAGAGAGAGAGGAGCTCAGTTAGAGAGAGAGAGAGAGGAGCTCAGTTACACAGAGAGAGAGAGAGAGCTCAGTTACAGAGAGAGAGAGGAGCTCAGTTACAGAGAGAGGAGCTCAGTTACAGAGAGAGAGGAGCTCAGTTACAGAGAGAGAGGAGCTCAGTTACAGAGAGAGAGGAGCTCAGTTACAGAGAGAGAGAGGAGTTCAGTTACAGAGAGAGAGACAGGAGCTCAGTTACAGAGAGAGAGACAGGAGCTCAGTTACAGAGAGAGAGAGAGAGGAGCTCAGTTATAGAGAGAGAGAGGAGCTCAGTTACAGAGAGAGAGAGAGAGAGAGAGGAGCTCAGTTACAGAGAGAGAGAGAGAGAGGAGCTCAGTTACAGAGAGAGAGAGAGAGAGGAGTTCAGTTACAGTGAGAGAGAGAGAGGAGCTCAGTTACAGAGAGAGAGAGAGAGGAGCTCAGTTACAGAGAGAGAGAGAGAGGAGCTCAGTAACAGAGAGAGAGAGAGAGGAGCTCAGTTACAGAGAGAGAGAGAGGAGCTCAGTTAAAGAGAGAGAGAGGAGCTCAGTTACAGAGAGAGAGAGAGGAGCTCAGTTACAGAGAGAGAGAGAGAGGAGCTCAGTTACAGAGAGAGAGAGAGAGGAGCTCAGTTACAGAGAGAGAGGAGCTCAGTTACAGAGAGAGAGAGAGAGAGAGGAGCTCAGTTACAGAGAGGAGAGAGAGAGAGAGAGGAGCTCAGTTAAAGAGAGAGAGAGGAGTTCAGTTACAGAGAGAGAGCAGAGGAGCTCAGTTACAGAGAGAGGAGCTCAGTTACAGAGAGGAGGAGCTCAGTTACAGAGAGAGAGAGAGAGGAGCTCAGTTACAGAGAGAGAGAGAGAGGAGCTCAGTTACAGAGAGAGAGAGAGGAGCTCAGTTACAGAGAGAGAGAGGAGCTCAGTTACAGAGAGAGAGAGAGAGAAAGGAGCTCAGTTACA
The DNA here is from genome assembly GCA_026770705.1 of Isurus oxyrinchus. Classification (NCBI taxonomy): domain Eukaryota; kingdom Metazoa; phylum Chordata; class Chondrichthyes; order Lamniformes; family Lamnidae; genus Isurus; species Isurus oxyrinchus. Next base: position 2,661 of record JANJGN010004017.1, read on the forward strand.
GAGAGAGAGAGAGAGGAGCTCAGTTACAGAGAGAGTGAGGAGCTCAGTTACAGAGAGAGAGAGGAGCTCAGTTACAGAGAGAGAGAGAGAGGAGCTCAGTTACCAGAGAGAGAGAGGGGCTCAGTTACAGAGAGAGAGAGAGAGGAGCTCAGTTACAGAGAGAGAGAGAGAGGAGCTCAGTTACAGAGAGAGAGAGGAGCTCAGTTACAGAGAGAGAGAGGAGCTCAGTTACAGAGAGAGAGAGGAGCTCAGTTACAGAGAGAGAGGAGCTCAGTTACAGAGAGAGAGAGGAGCTCAGTTACAGAGAGAGAGAGGAGCTCAGTTACAGAGAGAGAGAGGAGCTCAGTTACAGAGAGAGAGAGGAGCTCAGTTACAGAGAGAGAGAGGAGCTCAGTTACAGAGAGAGAGAGGAGCTCAGTTACAGAGAGAGAGAGCAGCTCAGTTACAGAGAGAGAGAGGAGCTCAGTTACAGAGAGAGAGAGGAGCTCAGTTACAGAGAGAGATAGAGGAGCTCAGTTACAGAGAGAGAGAGAGGAGCTCAGTTACAGAGAGCGAGAGAGGAGCTCAGTTACAGAGAGCGAGAGAGGAGCTCAGTTACAGACAGAGAGAGAGGAGCTCAGTTACAGAGAGAGAGGAGCTCAGTTACAGAGAGAGAGGAGCTCAGTTACAGAGAGAGAGGAGCTCAGTTACAGAGAGAGAGGAGCTCAGTTACAGAGAGAGAGAGCTCAGTTACAGAGAGAGGAGCTCAGTTACAGAGAGAGAGGAGCACAGTTACAGAGAGAGAGGAGCACAGTTACAGAGAGAGAGGAGCTCAGTTACAGAGAGAGAGGAGCTCAGTTACAGAGAGAGAGGAGCTCAGTTACAGAGAGAGAGGAGCTCAGTTACAGAGAGAGAGGAGGCTCAGTTACAGAGAGAGAGGAGGTCAGTTACAGAGAGAGAGGAGGTCAGTTACCGAGAGAGAGGAGGTCAGTACAGAGAGAGAGAGCTCAGTTACAGAGAGAGAGGAGCTCAGTTACAGAGAGAGAGGAGCTCAGTTACAGAGAGAGAGGAGCTCAGTTACAGAGAGAGAGGAGCTCAGTTACAGAGAGAGAGGAGCTCAGTTACAGAGAGAGAGGAGCTCAGTTACAGAGAGAGAGGAGCTCAGTTACAGAGAGAGAGGAGCTCAGTTACCAGAGAGAGAGGAGCTCAGTTACAGAGAGAGAGGAGCTCAGTTACAGAGAGCGAGAGAGGAGCTCAGTTACAGAGAGAGAGAGAGAGGAGCTCAGTTACAGAGAGCGAGAGAGGGGCTCAGTTACAGAGAGAGAGAGGAGCTCAGTTACAGAGAGAGACAGAGGAGCTCAGTTACAGAGAGAGACAGAGGAGCTCAGTTACAGAGAGAGAGAGAGGAGCTCAGTTACAGAGAGAGAGAGAGAGGAGCTCAGTTACAGAGAGAGAGAGAGATGAGCTCAGTTACAGAGAGAGAGAGAGAGGAGCTCAGTTACAGAGAGAGAGAGGAGCTCAGTTACAGAGAGAGAGAGGAGCTCAGTTACAGAGAGAGAGAGAGAGGAGCTCAGTTACAGAGAGAGAGAGAGAGGAGCTCAGTTACAGAGAGAGAGAGAGAGGAGCTCAGTTACAGAGAGAGAGAGAGGAGCTCAGTTACAGAGAGAGAGAGGAGCTCAGTTACAGAGAGAGAGAGAGAGGAGCTCAGTTACAGAGAGAGAGAGAGAGGAGCTCAGTTACAGAGAGAGAGAGAGGAGCTCAGTTACAGAGAGAGAGAGAGAGGCGCTCAGTTGCAGAGAGAGAGAGAGGAGCTCAGTTGCAGAGAGAGAGAGGAGCTCAGTTGCAGAGAGAGAGAGGAGCTCAGTTACAGAGAGAGAGAGAGGAGCTCAGTTACAGAGAGAGAGAGAGGAGCTCAGTTACAGAGAGAGAGAGAGGAGCTCAGTTACAGAGAGAGAGAGAGGAGCTCAGTTACAGAGAGAGAGAGAGAGAGAGGAGTTCAGTTACAGAGAGAGAGAGAGGAGCTCAGTTACAGAGAGAGAGAGAGGAGCTCAGTTACAGAGAGAGAGAGAGGAGCTCAGTTACAGAGAGAGAGAGAGAGAGGAGCTCAGTTACAGAGAGAGAGAGAGAGAGGAGCTCAGTTACAGAGAGAGAGAGAGAGGAGCTCAGTTACAGAGAGAGAGAGAGGAGCTCAGTTACAGAGAGAGAGAGGAGCTCAGTTACAGAGAGAGAGAGAGAGGAGCTCAGTTACAGAGAGAGAGAGAGAGGAGCTCAGTTATAGAGAGAGAGAGGAACTCAGTTACAGAGAGAGAGAGAGAGGAGCTCAGTTACAGAGAGAGAGAGAGGAGCTCAGTTACAGAGAGAGAGAGGAGCTCAGTTACAGAGAGAGAGAGAGAGGAGCTCAGTTACAGAGAGAGAGAGAGAGGAGCTCAGTTATAGAGAGAGAGAGGAACTCAGTTACAGAGAGAGAGAGAGAGGAGCTCAGTGACAGAGAGAGAGAGAGAGAGAGAGGAGCTCAGTTACAAAGAGAGAGAGAGGAGCTCAGTTACAGAGAGAGAGAGGAGCTCAGTTACAGAGAGAGAGAGAGAGGAGCTCAGTTACAGAGAGAGAGAGAGGAGCTCAGTTACAGAGAGAGAGAGAGGAGCTCAGTTACAGAGAGAGAGAGGAGCTCAGTTACAAAGAGAGTGAGAGAGAGGAGCTCAGTTACAGAGATTGAGAGATGAGCTCAGTTACAGAGAGAGAGAGAGAGGAGCTCAGTTACAGAGAGAGAGAGTGAGGAGCTCAGTTACAGAGAGAGAGAGAGAGGAGCTCAGTTACAGAGAGAGAGAGAGGAGCTCAGTTACAGAGAGAGAGAGAGAGCTCAGTTACAGAGAGAGAGAGAGAGAGAGCGGAGCTCCGTTATAGAGAGAGAGAGGAGCTCAGTTACAGAGAGAGAGAGAGAGAGAGAGCTCAGTGACAGAGAGAGAGAGAGAGAGGAGCTCAGTTACAAAGAGAGAGAGAGGAGCTCAGTTACAGAGAGAGAGAGAGAGGAGCTCAGTTACAGAGAGAGAGAGAGAGGAGCTCAGTTACAGAGAGAGAGAGGAGCTCAGTTACAGAGAGAGAGGAGCTCAGTTACAGAGAGAGGAGCTCAGTTACAGAGAGAGGAGCTCAGTTACAGAGAGAGGAGCTCAGTTACAGAGAGAGGAGCTCAGTTACAGAGAGAGGAGCTCAGTTACAGAGAGAGGAGCTCAGTTACAGAGAGAGGAGCTCAGTTACAGAGAGAGGAGCTCAGTTACAGAGAGAGGAGCTCAGTTACAGAGAGAGGAGCTCAGTTACAGAGAGAGGAGCTCAGTTACAGAGAGAGAGAGAGAGAGGAGCTCAGTTACAGAGAGAGAGAGCAGCTCAGTTACAGAGAGAGAGAGAGGAGCTCAGTTACAGAGAGAGAGAGGAGCTCAGTTACAGAGAGAGAGAGAGGAGCTCAGTTACAGAGAGAGAGAGGAGCTCAGTTACAGAGAGAGAGAGAGGAGCTCAGTTACAGAGAGAGAGAGAGGAGCTCAGTTATAGAGAGAGAGAGAGGAGCTCAATCACAGAGAGAGAGAGCAGCTCAGTTACAGAGAGAGAGGAGCTCAGTTACAGAGAGAGAGAGAGAGGAGCTCAGTTACAGAGAGAGAGAGAGGAGCTCAGTTACAGAGAGAGAGAGAGGAGCTCAGTTACAGAGAGAGAGAGAGGAGCTCAGTTACAGAGAGAGAGAGGAGCTCAGTTACAGAGAGAGAGAGAGAGGAGCTCAGTTACAGAGAGAGAGAGAGGAGCTCAGTTACAGAGAGAGAGAGAGGAGCTCAGTTACAGAGAGAGAGAGGAGCTCAGTTACAGAGAGAGAGAGGAGCTCAGTTACAGAGAGAGAGAGAGGAGCTCAGTTACAGAGAGAGAGAGAGAGAGAGAGGAGCTCAGTTACAGAGAGAGAGGAGCTCAGTTACAGAGAGAGAGGAGCTCATTTACAGAGAGAGAGGAGCTCAGTTATAGAGAGAGAGAGCAGCTCAGTTACAGAGAGAGAGGAGCTCAGTTACAGAGAGAGAGAGGATCTCAGTTACAGAGAGAGAGAGGAGCTCAGTTACAGAGAGAGAGAGAGGAGCTCAGTTACAGAGAGAGAGAGGATCTCAGTTACAGAGAGAGAGAGGAGCTCAGTTACAGAGAGAGAGAGAGAGGAGCTCAGTTACAGAGAGAGAGAGAGAGGAGCTCAGTTACAGAGAGAGAGAGGAGCTCAGTTACAGAGAGAGAGAGGAGCTCAGTTACAGAGAGAGAGAGGAGCTCAGTTACAGAGAGAGAGAGGAGCTCAGTTACAGAGAGAGAGAGGAGCTCAGTTACAGAGAGAGAGAGGAGCTCAGTTACAGAGAGAGAGAGGAGCTCAGTTACAGAGAGAGAGAGGAGCTCAGTTACAGAGAGAGAGAGGAGCTCAGTTACAGAGAGAGAGAGGAGCTCAGTTACAGAGAGAGAGGAATTCAGTTACAGAGAGAGAGAGAGAGAGGAGCTCAGTTACAGAGAGAGAGAGGAGCTCAGTTACAGAGAGAGAGAGGAGCTCAGTTACAGAGAGAGAGGAATTCAGTTACAGAGAGAGAGAGGAGCTCAGTTACAGAGAGAGAGAGAGGAGCTCAGTTACAGAGAGAGAGAGAGGAGCTCAGTTACAGAGAGCGAGAGAGGAGCTCCGTTACAGAGAGAGCGTGAGAGGAGCTCAGTTACAGAGAGCGAGAGAGGAGCTCAGTTACAGAGAGAGAGAGGAGCTCAGTTACAGAGAGAGAGAGGAGCTCAGTTACAGAGAGAGAGAGAGAGAGAGGAGCTCAGTTAGAGAGAGAGAGAGAGGAGCTCAGTTACAGAGAGAGGAGCTCAGGTACAGAGAGAGAGAGAGGAGCTCAGTTAAAGAGAGAGAGAGAGAGAGAGGAGCTCAGTTATAGAGAGAGAGAGGAGCTCAGTTATAGAGAGAGAGAGGAGCTCAGTTATAGAGAGAGAGAGGAGCTCAGTTACAGAGAGAGAGAGAGAGAGGAGCTCAGTTACAGAGAGAGGAGCTCAGTTACAGAGAGAGGAGCTCAGTTACAGAGAGAGAGAGAGGAGCTCAGTTACAGAGAGAGAGAGGAGCTCAGTTACAGAGAGAGAGAGAGAGGAGCTCAGTTACAGAGAGAGAGAGAGGAGCTCAGTTACAGAGAGAGAGAGGAGCTCAGTTACAGAGAGAGAGAGAGGAGCTCAGTTACAGAGAGAGAGAGAGAGAGAGGAGCTCAGTTACAGAGAGAGAGAGAGAGGAGCTCAGTTAGAGAGAGAGAGGAGCTCAGTTACAGAGAGAGAGAGAGAGAGAGGAGCTCAGTTACAGAGAGAGAGAGGAGCTCAGTTACAGAGAGAGAGAGGAGCTCAGTTACAGAGAGAGAGAGAGGAGCTCAGTTACAGAGAGAGAGAGAGGAGCTCAGTTACAGAGAGAGAGAGAGGAGCTCAGTTACAGAGAGAGAGTGAGGAGCTCAGTTACAGAGAGAGAGAGAGGAGCTCAGTTACAGAGAGAGAGAGGAGCTCAGTTACAGAGAGAGAGAGGAGCTCAGTTACAGAGAGAGAGGAGCTCAGTTACAGAGAGAGAGAGAGAGGAGCTCAGTTACAGAGAGAGAGAGAGGAGCTCAGTTACAGAGAGAGAGAGGAGCTCAGTTACAGAGAGAGAGAGGAGCTCAGTTACAGAGAGAGAGGAGCTCAGTTACAGAGAGAGAGAGAGAGGAGCTCAGTTACAGAGAGAGAGAGAGGAGGTCAGTTACAGAGAGAGAGAGGAGCTCAGTTACAGAGAGAGAGAGGAGCTCAGTTACAGAGAGAGAGAGAGGAGCTCAGTTACAGAGAGAGAGAGAGGAGCTCAGTTACAGCGAGAGAGAGAGGAGCTCAGTTACAGAGAGAGAGAGGAGCTCAGTTACAGAGAGAGAGAGAGAGCTCAGTTACAGAGAGAGAGGAGCTCAGTTACAGAGGAGAGAGAGAGAGAGGAGCTCAGTTACAGAGAGAGAGGAGCTCAGTTACAGAGAGAGAGGAGCTCAGTTACAGAGAGAGAGGAGCTCAGTTACAGAGAGAGAGGAGCTCAGTTACAGAGAGAGAGGAGCTCAGTTACAGAGAGAGAGGAGCTCAGTTACAGAGAGAGAGAGAGAGAGGAGCTCAGTTACAGAGAGAGAGAGCAGCTCAGTTACAGAGAGAGAGGAGCTCAGTTACAGAGAGAGAGGAGCTCAGTTACAGAGAGAGAGAGAGGATCTCAGTTACAGAGAGAGAGAGGAGCTCAGTTACAGAGAGAGAGAGAGAGGAGCTCAGTTACAGAGAGAGAGAGAGAGGAGCTCAGTTACAGAGAGAGAGAGGAGCTCAGTTACAGAGAGAGAGAGAGGAGCTCAGTTACAGAGAGAGAGAGAGGAGCTCAGTTACAGAGAGAGAGAGAGGAGCTCAGTTACAGAGAGAGAGAGAGAGGAGCTCAGTTACAGAGAGAGAGAGAGAGGAGCTCAGTTACAGAGAGAGAGGAGCTCAGTTACAGAGAGAGAGGAGCTCAGTTACAGAGAGAGAGGAGCTCAGTTACAGAGAGAGAGAGAAGAGGAACTCAGTTACAGAGAGAGAGAGGAGCTCAGTTACAGAGAGAGAGAGGAGCTCAGTTACAGAGAGAGAGAGAGAGGAGCTCAGTTACAGAGAGAGAGAGAGAGGAGCTCAGTTACAGAGAGAGAGAGAGGAGCTCAGTTACAGAGAGAGAGAGAGGAGCTCAGTTACAGAGAGAGAGAGAGGAGCTCAGTTACAGAGAGAGAGAGAGGAGCTCAGTTACAGAGAGAGAGAGAGGAGCTCAGTTACAGAGAGAGAGAGAGGAGCTCAGTTACAGAGAGAGAGAGAGAGAGAGAGGAGCTCAGTTACAGAGAGAGAGAGGAGCTCAGTTACAGAGAGAGAGAGAGGAGCTCAGTTACAGAGAGAGAGAGAGGAGCTCAGTTACAGAGAGAGAGAGAGGAGCTCAGTTACAGAGAGAGAGAGAGGAGCTCAGTTACAGAGAGAGAGAGAGGAGCTCAGTTACAGAGAGAGAGAGAGGAGCTCAGTTACAGAGAGAGAGAGAGGAGCTCAGTTACAGAGAGAGAGAGAGGAGCTCAGTCACAGAGAGAGAGAGGAGCTCAGTCACAGAGAGAGAGAGCAGCTCAGTTACAGAGAGAGAGGAGCTCAGTTACAGAGAGAGAGAGAGAGGAGCTCAGTTACAGAGAGAGAGAGAGGAGCTCAGTTACAGAGAGAGAGAGAGGAGCTCAGTTACAGAGAGAGAGAGAGAGGAGCTCAGTTACAGAGAGAGAGAGAGGTGCTCAGTTACAGAGAGAGAGAGAGGAACTCAGTTACAGAGAGAGAGAGAGATGAGCTCAGTTACAGAGAGAGGAGCTCAGTTACAGAGAGAGAGAGAGGAGCTCAGTTACAGAGAGAGAGAGGAGCTCAGTTACAGAGAGAGAGAGGAGCTCAGTTACAGAGAGAGAGAGCAGCTCAGTTACAGAGAGAGAGGAGCTCAGTTACAGAGAGAGAGGAGCTCAGTTACAGAGAGAGAGAGAGAGGAGCTCTGTTACAGAGAGAGAGAGAGAGAGGAGCTCAGTTACAGAGAGAGAGAGGATCTCAGTTACAGAGAGAGAGAGGAGCTCAGTTACAGAGAGAGAGAGAGGAGCTCAGTTACAGAGAGAGAGAGGAGCTCAGTTACAGAGAGAGAGAGGATCTCAGTTACAGAGAGAGAGAGAGGAGCTCAGTTACAGAGAGAGAGAGGAGCTCAGTTACAGAGAGAGAGAGGAGCTCAGTTACAGAGAGAGAGAGAGAGGAGCTCAGTTACAGAGAGAGAGAGAGAGGAGCTCAGTTACAGAGAGAGAGAGAGAGGAGCTCAGTTACAGAGAGAGAGAGAGAGGAGCTCAGTTACAGAGAGAGAGAGAGAGGAGCTCAGTTACAGAGAGAGAGAGAGAGGAGCTCAGTTACAGAGAGAGAGAGAGAGGAGCTCAGTTACAGAGAGAGAGAGAGAGGAGCTCAGTTACAGAGAGAGAGAGAGAGGAGCTCAGTTACAGAGAGAGAGAGAGAGGAGCTCAGTTACAGAGAGAGAGAGAGAGGAGCTCAGTTACAGAGAGAGAGTGGGAGGAGCTCAGTTACAGAGAGAGAGAGGAGCTCAGTTACAGAGAGAGAGAGGAGCTCAGTTACAGAGAGAGAGAGGAGCTCAGTTACAGAGAGAGAGAGGAGCTCAGTTACAGAGAGAGAGAGGAGCTCAGTTACAGAGAGAGAGAGGAGCTCAGTTACAGAGAGAGAGAGGAGCTCAGTTACAGAGAGAGAGAGGAGCTCAGTTACAGAGAGAGAGAGGAGCTCAGTTACAGAGAGAGAGAGGAGCTCAGTTACAGAGAGAGAGGAATTCAGTTACAGAGAGAGAGAGAGAGGAGCTCAGTTACAGAGAGAGAGAGGAGCTCAGTTACAGAGAGAGAGAGGAGCTCAGTTACAGAGAGAGAGAGGAGCTCAGTTACAGAGAGAGAGGAATTCAGTTACAGAGAGAGAGAGGAGCTCAGTTACAGAGAGAGAGAGGAGCTCAGTTACAGAGAGAGAGAGGAGCTCAGTTACAGAGACAGAGAGAGAGGAGCTCAGTTACAGAGAGAGAGAGAGAGGAGCTCAGTTAGAGAGAGAGAGAGAGGAGCTCAGTTAGAGAGAGAGAGAGAGGAGCTCAGTTACAGAGAGAGAGAGGAGCTCAGTTACAGAGAGAGAGAGAGGGGAGCTCAGTTACAGAGAGAGAGAGAGAGGAGCTTAGTTAAAGAGAGAGAGAGAGAGAGAGGAGCTCAGTTATAGAGAGAGAAGGGAGCTCAGTTATAGAGAGAGAGAGGAGCTCAGTTATAGAGAGAGAGAGGAGCTCAGTTATAGAGAGAGAGAGGAGCTCAGTTACAGAGAGAGAGAGAGAGGAGCTCAGTTACAGAGAGAGATGGAGGAGCTCAGTTACAAAGAGAGAGAGAGGAACTCAGTTACAGAGAGAGAGAGAGGAGCTCAGTTACAGAGAGAGAGAGAGGAGCTCAGTTACAGAGAGAGAGAGAGAGAGGAGCTCAGTTACAGAGAGAGAGAGAGAGGAGCTCAGTTACAGAGAGAGAGAGTGAGGAGCTCAGTTACAGAGAGAGAGAGAGAGGAGCTCAGTTACAGAGAGAGAGAGAGGAGCTCAGTTACAGAGAGAGAGAGAGAGAGAGCGGAGCTCAGTTATAGAGAGAGAGAGGAGCTCAGTTACAGAGAGAGAGAGAGGAGCTCAGTTACAGAGAGAGAGAGAGAGGAGCTCAGTTACAGAGAGAGAGAGAGAGGAGCTCAGTTACAGAGAGAGAGAGTGAGGAGCTCAGTTACAGAGAGAGAGAGAGAGGAGCTCAGTTACAGAGAGAGAGAGAGGAGCTCAGTTACAGAGAGAGAGAGAGAGAGAGCGGAGCTCAGTTATAGAGAGAGAGCGGAGCTCAGTTACAGGGAGAGAGAGAGAGAGAGGAGCTCAGTTACAGGGAGAGAGAGAGAGAGAGGAGCTCAGTTACAGGGAGAGAGAGAGAGAGAGGAGCTCAGTTACAGAGAGAGAGAGAGAGGAGCTCAGTTACAGAGAGAGAGAGAGAGAGGAGCTCAGTTACAGAGAGAGAGAGAGCGGAGCTCAGTTATAGAGAGAGAGAGGAGCTCAGTTACAGAGAGAGAGAGAGGAGCTCAGTTACAGAGAGAGAGAGAGAGGAGCTCAGTTACAGAGAGAGAGAGAGAGGAGCTCAGTTACAGAGAGAGAGAGTGAGGAGCTCAGTTACAGAGAGAGAGAGAGAGGAGCTCAGTTACAGAGAGAGAGAGAGGAGCTCAGTTACAGAGAGAGAGAGAGAGAGAGCGGAGCTCAGTTATAGAGAGAGAGCGGAGCTCAGTTACAGGGAGAGAGAGAGAGAGAGGAGCTCAGTTACAGGGAGAGAGAGAGAGAGAGGAGCTCAGTTACAGGGAGAGAGAGAGAGAGAGGAGCTCAGTTACAGAGAGAGAGAGAGAGGAGCTCAGTTACAGAGAGAGAGAGAGAGAGGAGCTCAGTTACAGAGAGAGAGAGAGAGGAGCTCAGTTACAGAGAGAGAGAGGAGCTCAGTTACAGAGAGAGGAGCTCAGTCACAGAGAGAGGAGCTCAGTCACAGAGAGAGGAGCTCAGTCACAGAGAGAGGAGCTCAGTCACAGAGAGAGGAGCTCAGTCACAGAGAGAGGAGCTCAGTCACAGAGAGAGGAGCTCAGTCACAGAGAGAGGAGCTCAGTCACAGAGAGAGGAGCTCAGTCACAGAGAGAGGAGCTCAGTCACAGAGAGAGGAGCTCAGTCACAGAGAGAGGAGCTCAGTCACAGAGAGAGGAGCTCAGTCACAGAGAGAGGAGCTCAGTCACAGAGAGAGGACTCAGTCACAGAGAGAGAGGAGCTCAGTCACAGAGAGAGGAGCTCAGTCACAGAGAGAGGAGCTCAGTCACAGAGAGAGGAGCTCAGTCACAGAGAGAGGAGCTCAGTCACAGAGAGAGGAGCTCAGTCACAGAGAGAGGAGCTCAGTCACAGAGAGAGGAGCTCAGTCACAGAGAGAGGAGCTCAGTCACAGAGAGAGGAGCTCAGTCACAGAGAGAGGAGCTCAGTCACAGAGAGAGGAGCTCAGTCACAGAGAGAGGAGCTCAGTCACAGAGAGAGGAGCTCAGTCACAGAGAGAGGAGCTCAGTCACAGAGAGAGGAGCTCAGTCACAGAGAGAGGAGCTCAGTCACAGAGAGAGGAGCTCAGTCACAGAGAGAGGAGCTCAGTCACAGAGAGAGGAGCTCAGTCACAGAGAGAGGAGCTCAGTCACAGAGAGAGGAGCTCAGTCCACAGAGAGAGGAGCTCAGTCACAGAGAGAGGAGCTCAGTCACAGAGAGAGGAGCTCAGTCACAGAGAGAGGAGCTCAGTCACAGAGAGAGGAGCTCAGTCACAGAGAGAGGAGCTCAGTCACAGAGAGAGGAGCTCAGTCACAGAGAGAGGAGCTCAGTCACAGAGAGAGGAGCTCAGTCACAGAGAGAGGAGCTCAGTCACAGAGAGAGGAGCTCAGTCACAGAGAGAGGAGCTCAGTCACAGAGAGAGGAGCTCAGTCACAGAGAGAGGAGCTCAGTCACAGAGAGAGGAGCTCAGTCACAGAGAGAGGAGCTCAGTCACAGAGAGAGGAGCTCAGTCACAGAGAGAGGAGCTCAGTCACAGAGAGAGGAGCTCAGTCACAGAGAGAGGAGCTCAGTCACAGAGAGAGGAGCTCAGTCACAGAGAGAGGAGCTCAGTCACAGAGAGAGGAGCTCAGTCACAGAGAGAGGAGCTCAGTCACAGAGAGAGGAGCTCAGTCACAGAGAGAGGAGCTCAGTCACAGAGAGAGGAGCTCAGTCACAGAGAGAGGAGCTCAGTCACAGAGAGAGGAGCTCAGTCACAGAGAGAGGAGCTCAGTCACAGAGAGAGGAGCTCAGTCACAGAGAGAGGGAGCTCAGTCACAGAGAGAGGAGCTCAGTCACAGAGAGAGGAGCTCAGTCACAGAGAGAGGAGCTCAGTCACAGAGAGAGGAGCTCAGTCACAGAGAGGAGCTCAGTCAGCGAGAGGAGCTCAGTCACAGCGAGAGGAGCTCAGTCACAGCGAGAGGAGCTCAGTCACAGCGAGAGGAGCTCAGTCACAGAGAGAGGAGCTCAGTCACAGCGAGAGGAGCTCAGTCACAGAGAGAGGAGCTCAGTCACAGAGAGAGGAGCTCAGTCACAGAGAGAGGAGCTCAGTCACAGAGAGAGGAGCTCAGTCACAGAGAGAGGAGCTCAGTCACAGAGGAGAGGAGCTCAGTCACAGAGAGAGGAGCTCAGTCACAGAGAGAGGAGCTCAGTCACAGAGAGAGGAGCTCAGTCACAGAGAGAGGAGCTCAGTCACAGAGAGAGGAGCTCAGTCACAGAGAGAGGAGCTCAGTCACAGAGAGAGGAGCTCAGTCACAGAGAGAGGAGCTCAGTCACAGAGAGAGGAGCTCAGTCACAGAGAGAGGAGCTCAGTCACAGAGAGAGGAGCTCAGTCACAGAGAGAGGAGCTCAGTCACAGAGAGAGGAGCTCAGTCACAGAGAGAGGAGCTCAGTCACAGAGAGAGGAGCTCAGTCACAGAGAGAGGAGCTCAGTCACAGAGAGAGGAGCTCAGTCACAGAGAGAGGAGCTCAGTCACAGAGAGAGGAGCTCAGTCACAGAGAGAGGAGCTCAGTCACAGAGAGAGGAGCTCAGTCACAGAGAGAGGAGCTCAGTCACAGAGAGAGGAGCTCAGTCACAGAGAGAGGAGCTCAGTCACAGAGAGAGGAGCTCAGTCACAGAGAGAGGAGCTCAGTCACAGAGAGAGGAGCTCAGTCACAGAGAGAGGAGCTCAGTCACAGAGAGAGGAGCTCAGTCACAGAGAGAGGAGCTCAGTCACAGAGAGAGGAGCTCAGTCACAGAGAGAGGAGCTCAGTCACAGAGAGAGGAGCTCAGTCACAGAGAGAGGAGCTCAGTCACAGAGAGAGGAGCTCAGTCACAGAGAGAGGAGCTCAGTCACAGAGAGAGGAGCTCAGTCACAGAGAGAGGAGATCAGTCACAGAGAGAGGAGCTCAGTCACAGAGAGAGGAGCTCAGTCACAGAGAGAGGAGCTCAGTCACAGAGAGAGGAGCTCAGTAACAGAGAGAGGAGCTCAGTTACAGAGAGAGGAGCTCAGTTACAGAGAGAGGAGCTCAGTTACAGAGAGAGGAGCTCAGTTACAGAGAGAGGAGCTCAGTTACAGAGAGAGGAGCTCAGTTACAGAGAGAGGAGCTCAGTTACAGAGAGAGGAGCTCAGTTACAGAGAGAGGAGCTCAGTTACAGAGAGAGGAGCTCAGTTACAGAGAGAGGCGCTCAGTTACAGAGAGAGGAGCTCAGTTACAGAGAGAGGAGCTCAGTTACAGAGAGAGGAGCTCAGTTACAGAGAGAGGAGCTCAGTTACAGAGAGAGGAGCTCAGTTACAGAGAGAGGAGCTCAGTTACAGAGAGAGGAGCTCAGTTACAGAGAGAGGAGCTCAGTTACAGAGAGAGGAGCTCAGTTACAGAGAGAGGAGCTCAGTTACAGAGAGCGAGAGGAGCTCAGTTACAGAGAGCGAGAGGAGCTCAGTTACAGAGAGCGAGAGGAGCTCAGTTACAGAGAGCGAGAGGAGCTCAGTTACAGAGAGCGAGAGGAGCTCAGTTACAGAGAGCGAGAGGAGCTCAGTTACAGAGAGCGAGAGGAGCTCAGTTACAGAGAGCGAGAGGAGCTCAGTTACAGAGAGCGAGAGGAGCTCAGTTACAGAGAGCGAGAGGAGCTCAGTTACAGAGAGCGAGAGGAGCTCAGTTACAGAGAGAGAGAGCGAGAGGAGCTCAGTTACAGAGAGAGAGAGCGAGAGGAGCTCAGTTACAGAGAGAGAGAGCGAGAGGAGCTCAGTTACAGAGAGAGAGAGCGAGAGGAGCTCAGTTACAGAGAGAGAGAGAGAGGAGCTCAGTTACAGAGAGAGAGAGAGAGAGGAGCTCAGTTACAGAGAGAGAGAGGAGCTCAGTTACAGAGAGAGAGAGAGGAGCTCAGTTACAGAGAGAGAGAGAGGAGCTCAGTTACAGAGAGAGAGAGAGGTGCTCAGTTACAGAGAGAGAGAGAGAGGAGCTCAGTTGCAGAGAGAGAGAGAGAGGAGCTCAGTTACAGAGAGAGAGAGAGAGGAGCTCAGTTACAGAGAGAGAGAGAGAGAGGAGCTCAGTTACAGAGAGAGAGAGAGAGGAGCTCAGTTACAGAGAGAGAGAGAGGAGCTCAGTTACAGAGAGAGAGAGGAGCTCAGTTACAGAGAGAGAGGAGCTCAGTTACAGAGAGAGAGAGGAGCTCAGTTACAGAGAGAGAGAGAGGAGCTCAGTTACAGAGAGCGAGAGAGGAGCTCAGTTACAGAGAGAGCGAGAGAGGAGCTCAGTTACAGAGAGAGCGAGAGAGGAGCTCAGTTACAGAGAGAGCGAGAGAGGAGCTCAGTTACAGAGAGAGCGAGAGAGGAGCTCAGTTACAGAGAGAGCGAGAGAGGAGCTCAGTTACAGAGAGAGCGAGAGAGGAGCTCAGTTACAGAGAGAGCGAGAGAGGAGCTCAGTTACAGAGAGAGCGAGAGAGGAGCTCAGTTACAGAGAGAGCGAGAGAGGAGCTCAGTTACAGAGAGAGCGAGAGAGGAGCTCAGTTACAGAGAGAGCGAGAGAGGAGCTCAGTTACAGAGAGAGCGAGAGAGGAGCTCAGTTACAGAGAGAGCGAGAGAGGAGCTCTGTTACAGAGAGAGAGAGAGAGAGAGGACCTCAGTTAGAGAGCGAGAGAGGAGCTCAGTTACAGAGAGAGCGAGAGAGGAGCTCAGTTACAGAGAGCGAGAGAGGAGCTCTGTTACAGAGAGAGAGAGAGAGAGGAGCTCAGTTAGAGAGAGAGAGAGGAGCTCAGTTAGAGAGAGAGAGAGAGAGAGGAGCTCAGTTACAGAGAGAGGAGCTCAGTTACAGAGAGAGGAGCTCAGTTACAGAGAGCGAGAGAAGTGCTCAGTTACAGAGAGAGAGAGAGAGGAGCTCAGTTAAAGAGAGAGAGAGAGAGAGAGAGAGGAGCTCAGTTATAGAGAGAGAGAGGAGCTCAGTTATAGAGAGAGAGGAGCTCAGTTATAGAGAGAGAGAGGAGCTCAGTTACAGAGAGAGAGAGAGAGAGGAGCTCAGTTAAAGAGAGAGAGAGAGGAGCTCAGTTACAGAGAGAGAGAGAGGAGCTCAGTTACAGAGAGAGAGAGAGGAGCTCAGTTACAGAGAGAGAGAGAGGAGCTCAGTTACAGAGAGAGAGAGAGGAGCTCAGTTTCAGAGAGAGAGAGAGAGGAGCTCAGTTACAGAGAGAGAGAGAGAGGAGCTCAGTTACAGAGAGAGAGAGTGAGGAGCTCAGTTACAGAGAGAGAGAGAGAGAGAGAGAGAGGAGCTCAGTTATAGAGAGAGAGAGGAGCTCAGTTACAGAGAGAGAGAGAGAGAGGAGCTCAGTGACAGAGAGAGAGAGAGAGAGGAGCTCAGTTACAAAGAGAGAGAGAGGAGCTCAGTTACAGAGAGAGAGAGAGGAGCTCAGTTACAGAGAGAGAGAGAGAGCTCAGTTACAGAGAGAGAGAGAGAGGAGCTCAGTTACAGAGAGAGAGAGAGGAGCTCAGTTACAGAGAGAGAGAGAGAGAGGAACTCAGTTACAAAGAGAGAGAGAGGAGCTCAGTTACAGAGAGAGAGAGGAGCTCAGTTACAGAGAGAGGAGCTCAGTTACAGAGAGAGAGAGAGAGGAGGTCAGTTACAGAGAGAGAGAGGAGCTCGTTACAGAGAGAGAGAGAGAGGAGCTCAGTTAGAGAGAGAGAGAGAGGAGCTCAGTTAGAGAGAGAGAGAGAGGAGCTCAGTTACAGAGAGAGAGAGAGGAGCTCAGTTACAGAGAGAGAGAGAGGAGCTCAGTTACAGAGAGAGAGAGAGGAGCTCAGTTACAGGGAGAGGAGCTCATTTACAGAGAGAGAGAGGAGCTCAGTTACAGAGAGAGAGAGAGGAGCTCAGTTACAGAGAGAGAGAGAGAGGAGCTCAGTTACAGAGAGAGAAAGAGGAGTTCAGTTACAGAGAGAGAGAGAGAGAGGAGTTCAGTTACAAAGAGAGAGAGAGGAGCTCAGTTACAGAGAGAGAGGGAGGAGCTCAGTTACAGAGAGAGAGAGAGAGAGAGAGGAGCTCAGTTACAGAGAGAGAGAGAGGAGCTCAGTTACAGAGAGAGAGAGAGAGAGGAGCTCAGTTACAGAGAGAGAGAGAGGAGCTCAGTTAGAGAGAGAGAGAGAGGAGCTCAGTTACAGAGAGAGAGAGAGAGAGGAGCTCAGTTACAGAGAGAGAGAGAGGAGCTCAGTTACAGTGAGAGAGAGGAGCTCAGTTAGAGAGAGAGAGAGAGGAGCTCAGTTAGAGAGAGAGAGACAGGAGCTCAGTTACAGAGAGAGAGAGAGGAGCTCAGTTACAGAGAGAGAGAGAGGAGCTCAGTTACAGAGAGAGAGAGAGGAGCTCAGTTACAGAGAGAGAGAGAGAGGCGCTCAGTTACAGAGAGAGAGAGAGAGGCGCTCAGTTACAGAGAGAGAGAGAGAGGAGCTCAGTTACAGAGAGAGAGAGAGAGAGAGGAGCTCAGTTACAGAGAGAGAGAGAGGAGCTCAGTTACAGAGAGAGAGAGAGGAGCTCAGTTACAGAGAGAGAGAGAGAGGAGCTCAGTTACAGAGAGAGAGAGAGAGAGAGGAGCTCAGTTACAGAGAGAGAGAGAGAGAGGAGCTCAGTTACAGAGAGAGAGAGAGGAGCTCAGTTACAGAGAGAGAGAGAGAGGAGCTCAGTTACAGAGAGAGAGAGAGATGAGCTCAGTTACAGAGAGAGAGAGAGAGGAGCTCAGTTACAGAGAGAGAGAGAAGCTCAGTTACAGAGAGAGAGAGAGAGGAGCTCAGTTACAGAGAGAGAGAGAGAGGAGCTCAGTTACAGAGAGAGAGAGAGAGGAGCTCAGTTACAGAGAGATAGAGAGAGGAGCTCAGTTACAGAGAGAGAGAGAGTGGAGCTCAGTTACAGAGAGAGAGAGAGTGGAGCTCAGTTACAGAGAGAGAGAGAGAGGAGCTCAGTTACAAAGATTGAGAGGAGCTCAGTTACAGAGAGAGAGAGAGAGGAGCTCAGTTACAGTGAGAGAGAGAGGAGCTCAGTTACAGTGAGAGAGAGAGGAGCTCAGTTACAGAGAGAGAGAGAGGAGCTCAGTTACAGAGAGAATGAGAGAGAGGAGCTCAGTTACAGAGAGAGAGAGAGGAGCTCAGTTACAGAGAGAGAGAGGATCTCATTTACAGAGAGAGAGAGAGGAGCTCAGTTACAGAGAGAGAGAGAGATGATCTCAGTTACAGAGAGAGAGAGAGAGGAGCTTAGTTACAGAGAGAGAGAGAGGAGCTTAGTTACAGAGAGAGAGAGAGAGAGGAGCTCAGTTACAGAGAGAGAGAGAGAGGAGCTCAGTTACAGAGAGAGATAGAGAGGAGCTCAGTTACAGAGAGAGAGAGAGGAGCTCAGTTACAGAGAGAGAGAGGAGCTCAGTTACAAAGAGAGAGAGACAGAGGAGCTCAGTTACAGAGTTTGAGAGAGGAGATCAGTTACAGAGAGAGAGAGAGAGGAGCTCAGTTACAGAGAGAGAGAGTGAGGAGCTCAGTTACAGAGAGAGAGAGAGAGGAGCTCAGTTACAGATAGAGAGAGAGGAGCTCAGTTACAGAGAGAGAGAGAGAGAGAGCGGAGCTCAGTTATAGAGAGAGAGAGGAGCTCAGTTACAGAGAGAGAGAGAGGAGCTCAGTGACAGAGAGAGAGAGAGAGAGGAGCTCAGTTACAAAGAGAGAGAGAGGAGCTCAGTTACAGAGAGAGAGAGAGGAGCTCAGTTACAGAGAGAGAGAGAGAGGAGCTCAGTTACAGAGAGAGAGAGAGAGAGGAGCTCAGTTACAGAGAGAGAGAGGAGCTCAGTTACAGAGAGAGAGAGGAGCTCAGTTACAGAGAGAGAGAGGAGCTCAGTTACAGAGAGAGGAGCTCAGTTACAGAGAGAGGAGCTCAGTTACAGAGAGAGGAGCTCAGTTACAGAGAGAGGAGCTCAGTTACAGAGAGAGGAGCTCAGTTACAGAGAGAGGAGCTCAGTTACAGAGAGAGGAGCTCAGTTACAGAGAGAGGAGCTCAGTTACAGAGAGAGGAGCTCAGTTACAGAGAGAGGAGCTCAGTTACAGAGAGAGGAGCTCAGTTACAGAGAGAGGAGCTCAGTTACAGAGAGAGGAGCTCAGTTACAGAGAGAGGAGCTCAGTTACAGAGAGAGGAGCTGAGTTACAGAGAGAGGAGCTCAGTTACAGAGAGAGGAGCTCAGTTACAGAGAGAGGAGCTCAGTTACAGAGAGAGGAGCTCAGTTACCGAGAGAGGAGCTCAGTTACCGAGAGAGGAGCTCAGTTACCGAGAGAGGAGCTCAGTTACAGAGAGAGGAGCTCAGTTACAGAGAGAGGAGCTCAGTTACAGAGAGAGGAGCTCAGTTACAGAGAGAGGAGCTCAGTTACAGAGAGAGAAGAGGAGCTCAGTTACAGAGAGAGAGAGAGAGGAGCTCAGTTACAGAGAGAGAGAGAGAGGAGCTCAGTTACAGAGAGAGAGAGAGGAGCTCAGTTACAGAGAGAGAGAGAGAGGAGCTCAGTTACAGAGAGAGAGAGAGAGGAGCTCAGTTACAGAGAGAGAGAGGAGCTCAGTTACAGAGAGAGAGAGAGAGGAGCTCAGTTACAGAGAGAGAGAGAGAGGAGCTCAGTTACAGAGAGAGAGAGAGAGGAGCTCAGTTACAGAGAGAGAGAGAGAGGAGCTCAGTTACAGAGAGAGAGAGAGAGAAGCTCAGTTACAGAGAGAGAGAGAGAGAAGCTCAGTTACAGAGAGAGAGAGAGAGGAGCTCAGTTACAGAGAGAGAGAGGAGCTCAGTTACAGAGAGAGAGAGAGAGGAGCTCAGTTACAGAGAGAGAGAGAGAGGAGCTCAGTTACAGAGAGAGAGAGAGAGAGGAGCTCAGTTACAGAGAGAGAGAGAGGAGCTCAGTTACAGAGAGAGAGAGAGAGGAGCTCAGTTACAGAGAGTGAGAGGAGCTCAGTTACAGAGAGAGAGAGAGGAGCTCAGTTACAGAGAGAGAGAGGAGCTCAGTTACAGAGAGCGACTGAGGAGCTCAGTTACAGAGAGAGCGAGAGAGGAGCTCAGTTACAGAGAGAGCGAGAGAGGAGCTCAGTTACAGAGAGAGAGAGAGGAGCTCAGTTACAGAGAGAGCGAGAGAGGAGCTCAGTTACAGAGAGAGCGAGAGAGGAGCTCAGTTACAGAGAGCGAGAGAGGAGCTCAGTTACAGAGAGAGAGAGGAGCTCTGTTACAGAGAGAGAGAGAGAGAGAGGACCTCAGTTAGAGAGAGAGAGAGGAGCTCAGTTAGAGAGAGAGAGAGAGAGAGGAGCTCAGTTACAGAGAGAGGAGCTCAGTTACAGAGAGCGAGAGAAGTGCTCAGTTACAGAGAGAGAGATAGAGGAGGTCAGTTAAAGAGAGAGAGAGAGAGAGAGGAGCTCAGTTATAGAGAGAGAGAGGAGCTCAGTTATAGAGAGAGAGAGGAGCTCAGTTATAGAGAGAGAGAGGAGCTCAGTTACAGAGAGAGAGAGAGAGAGGAGCTCAGTTAAAGAGAGAGAGAGAGGAGCTCAGTTACAGAGAGAGAGAGAGGAGCTCAGTTACAGAGAGAGAGAGAGGAGCTCAGTTACAGAGAGAGAGAGAGGAGCTCAGTCACAGAGAGAGAGAGTGAGGAGCTCAGTTACAGAGAGAGAGAGAGAGAAGCTCAGTTACAGAGAGAGAGAGAGAGAGAGAGAGGAGCTCAGTTATAGAGAGAGAGAGGAGCTCAGTTACAGAGAGAGAGAGAGAGGAGCTCAGTGACAGAGAGAGAGAGAGAGGAGCTCAGTTACAAAGAGAGAGAGAGGAGCTCAGTTACAGAGAGAGAGAGAGGAGCTCAGTTACAGAGAGAGAGAGAGAGAGCTCAGTTACAGAGAGAGAGAGAGGAGCTCAGTTACAGAGAGAGAGAGAGGAGCTCAGTTACAGAGAGAGAGAGAGAGAGGAGCTCAGTTACAAAGAGAGAGAGAGGAGCTCAGTTACAGAGAGAGAGAGGAGCTCAGTTACAGAGAGAGGAGCTCAGTTACAGAGAGAGGAGCTCAGTTACAGAGAGAGGAGCTCAGTTACAGAGAGAGAGAGAGAGGAGGTCAGTTACAGAGAGAGAGAGGAGCTCGTTACAGAGAGAGAGAGAGAGGAGCTCAGTTAGAGAGAGAGAGAGAGGAGCTCAGTTAGAGAGAGAGAGAGAGGAGCTCAGTTAGAGAGAGAGAGAGAGGAGCTCAGTTAGAGAGAGAGAGAGAGGAGCTCAGTTACAGAGAGAGAGAGAGGAGCTCAGTTACAGAGAGAGAGAGAGGAGCTCAGTTACAGAGAGAGAGAGAGGAGCTCAGTTACAGGGAGAGGAGCTCAGTTACAGAGAGAGAGAGGAGCTCAGTTACAGAGAGAGAGAGAGAGGAGCTCAGTTACAGAGAGAGAGAGAGAGGAGCTCAGTTACAGAGAGAGAAAGAGGAGTTCAGTTACAGAGAGAGAGAGAGAGAGAGGAGTTCAGTTACAAAGAGAGAGAGAGGAGCTCAGTTACAGAGAGAGAGGGAGGAGCTCAGTTACAGAGAGAGAGAGAGAGAGGAGCTCAGTTACAGAGAGAGAGAGAGGAGCTCAGTTACAGAGAGAGAGAGAGGAGCTCAGTTAGAGAGAGAGAGAGAGGAGCTCAGTTACAGAGAGAGAGAGAGGAGCTCAGTTACAGAGAGAGAGAGAGGAGCTCAGTTACAGAGAGAGAGGAGCTCAGTTACGGAGAGAGAGAGAGGAGCTCAGTTACAGAGAGAGAGAGAGAGGCGCTCAGTTACAGAGAGAGAGAGAGAGGCGCTCTGTTACAGAGAGAGAGAGAGAGGAGCTCAGTTACAGAGAGAGAGAGAGAGAGAGGAGCTCAGTTACAGAGAGAGAGAGAGGAGCTCAGTTACAGAGAGAGAGAGAGGAGCTCAGTTACAGAGAGAGAGAGAGAGGAGCTCAGTTACAGAGAGAGAGAGAGAGGAGCTCAGTTACAGAGAGAGAGAGAGAGAGGAGCTCAGTTACAGAGAGAGAGAGAGGAGCTCAGTTACAGAGAGAGAGAGAGAGGAGCTCAGTTACAGAGAGAGAGAGAGAGGAGCTCAGTTACAGAGAGAGAGAGAGAGGAGCTCAGTTACAGAGAGAGAGAGAGAGGAGCTCAGTTACAGAGAGAGAGAGAGAGGAGCTCAGTTACAGAGAGAGAGAGAGAGGAGCTCAGTTACAGAGAGAGAGAGAGAGGAGCTCAGTTACAGAGAGATAGAGAGAGGAGCTCAGTTACAGAGAGAGAGAGAGTGGAGCTCAGTTACAGAGAGAGAGAGAGTGGAGCTCAGTTACAGAGAGAGAGAGAGAGGAGCTCAGTTACAGAGATTGAGAGGAGCTCAGTTACAGAGAGAGAGAGAGGAGCTCAGTTACAGTGAGAGAGAGAGGAGCTCAGTTACAGTGAGAGAGAGAGGAGCTCAGTTACAGAGAGAATGAGAGAGAGGAGCTCAGTTACAGAGAGAGAGAGAGGAGCTCAGTTACAGAGAGAGAGAGGATCTCATTTACAGAGAGAGAGAGAGGAGCTCAGTTACAGAGAGAGAGATGATCTCAGTTACAGAGAGAGAGAGAGAGGAGCTCAGTTACAGAGATTGAGAGGAGCTCAGTTACAGAGAGAGAGAGAGAGGAGCTCAGTTACAGTGAGAGAGAGAGGAGCTCAGTTACAGAGAGAGAGAGAGGAGCTCAGTTACAGAGAGAATGAGAGAGAGGAGCTCAGTTACAGAGAGAGAGAGAGGAGCTCAGTTACAGAGAGAGAGAGGATCTCATTTACAGAGAAAGAGAGAGGAGCTCAGTTACAGAGAGAGAGAGAGATGATCTCAGTTACAGAGAGAGAGAGAGAGGAGCTTAGTTACAGAGAGAGAGAGAGGAGCTTAGTTACAGAGAGAGAGAGAGAGGAGCTCAGTTACAGAGAGAGAGAGAGAGGAGCTCAGTTACAGAGAGAGATAGAGAGGAGCTCAGTTACAGAGAGAGAGCGAGGAGCTCAGTTACAGAGAGAGAGAGAGGAGCTCAGTTACAGAGAGAGAGAGGAGCTCAGTTACAAAGAGAGAGAGAGAGAGGAGCTCAGTTACAGAGATTGAGAGAGGAGCTCAGTTACAGAGAGAGAGAGAGGGGAGCTCAGTTACAGAGAGAGAGAGTGAGGAGCTCAGTTACAGAGAGAGAGAGAGAGGAGCTCAGTTACAGAGAGAGAGAGGAGCTCAGTTACAGAGAGAGAGAGGAGCTCAGTTACAGAGAGAGAGAGAGAGAGCGGAGCTCAGTTATAGAGAGAGAGAGGAGCTCAGTTACAGAGAGAGAGGAGCTCAGTGACAGAGAGAGAGAGAGAGGAGCTCAGTTACAAAGAGAGAGAGAGGAGCTCAGTTACAGAGAGAGAGAGAGGAGCTCAGTTACAGAGAGAGAGAGGAGCTCAGTTACAGAGAGAGGAGCTCAGTTACAGAGAGAGGAGCTCAGTTACAGAGAGAGGAGCTCAGTTACAGAGAGAGGAGCTCAGTTACAGAGAGAGGAGCTCAGTTACAGAGAGAGGAGCTCAGTTACAGAGAGAGGAGCTCAGTTACAGAGAGAGGAGCTCAGTTACAGAGAGAGGAGCTCAGTTACAGAGAGAGGAGCTCAGTTACAGAGAGAGGAGCTCAGTTACAGAGAGAGGAGCTCAGTTACAGAGAGAGGAGCTCAGTTACAGAGAGAGGAGCTCAGTTACAGAGAGAGGAGCTCAGTTACAGAGAGAGGAGCTCAGTTACAGAGAGAGGAGCTCAGTTACAGAGAGAGGAGCTCAGTTACAGAGAGAGGAGCTCAGTTACAGAGAGAGGAGCTCAGTTACAGAGAGAGGAGCTCAGTTACAGAGAGAGGAGCTCAGTTACAGAGAGAGGAGCTCAGTTACAGAGAGAGGAGCTCAGTTACAGAGAGAGGAGCTCAGTTACAGAGAGAGAGATGATCTCAGTTACAGAGAGAGAGAGAGAGGAGCTCAGTTACAGAGATTGAGAGGAGCTCAGTTACAGAGAGAGAGAGAGAGGAGCTCAGTTACAGTGAGAGAGAGAGGAGCTCAGTTACAGAGAGAGAGAGAGGAGCTCAGTTACAGAGAGAATGAGAGAGAGGAGCTCAGTTACAGAGAGAGAGAGAGGAGCTCAGTTACAGAGAGAGAGAGGATCTCATTTACAGAGAGAGAGAGAGGAGCTCAGTTACAGAGAGAGAGAGAGATGATCTCAGTTACAGAGAGAGAGAGAGAGGAGCTTAGTTACAGAGAGAGAGAGAGGAGCTTAGTTACAGAGAGACAGAGAGAGGAGCTCAGTTACAGAGAGAGAGAGAGAGGAGCTCAGTTACAGAGAGAGATAGAGAGGAGCTCAGTTACAGAGAGAGAGAGAGGAGCTCAGTTACAGAGAGAGAGAGGAGCTCAGTTACAAAGAGAGAGAGAGAGAGGAGCTCAGTTACAGAGATTGAGAGAGGAGCTCAGTTACAGAGAGAGAGAGAGGGGAGCTCAGTTACAGAGAGAGAGAGTGGGGAGCTCAGTTACAGAGAGAGAGAGAGAGGAGCTCAGTTACAGAGAGAGAGAGGAGCTCAGTTACAGAGAGAGAGAGGAGCTCAGTTACAGAGAGAGAGAGAGAGAGAGGAGCTCAGTGACAGAGAGAGAGAGAGAGAGGAGCTCAGTTACAAAGAGAGAGAGAGGAGCTCAGTTACAGAGAGAGAGAGAGGAGCTCAGTTACAGAGAGAGAGAGAGAGAGGAGCTCAGTTACAGAGAGAGAGAGAGAGGAGCTCAGTTACAGAGAGAGCTCAGTTACAGAGAGAGAGAGGAGCTCAGTTACAGAGAGAGAGAGAGGAGCTCAGTTACAGAGAGAGAGAGGAGCTCAGTTACAGAGAGAGAGGAGCTCAGTTACAGAGAGAGCTCAGTTACAGAGAGAGGAGCTCAGTTACAGAGAGAGGAGCTCAGTTACAGAGAGAGGAGCTCAGTTACAGAGAGAGGAGCTCAGTTACAGAGAGAGGAGCTCAGTTACAGAGAGAGGAGCTCAGTTACAGAGAGAGGAGCTCAGTTACAGAGAGAGGAGCTCAGTTACAGAGAGAGGAGCTCAGTTACAGAGAGAGGAGCTCAGTTACAGAGAGAGGAGCTCAGTTACAGAGAGAGGAGCTCAGTTACAGAGAGAGGAGCTCAGTTACAGAGAGAGGAGCTCAGTTACAGAGAGAGGAGCTCAGTTACAGAGAGAGGAGCTCAGTTACAGAGAGAGGAGCTCAGTTACAGAGAGAGGAGCTCAGTTACAGAGAGAGGAGCTCAGTTACAGAGAGAGGAGCTCAGTTACAGAGAGAGGAGCTCAGTTACAGAGAGAGGAGCTCAGTTACAGAGAGCGAGAGGAGCTCAGTTACAGAGAGAGAGAGAGAGGAGCTCAGTTACAGAGAGAGAGAGAGAGGAGCTCAGTTACAGAGAGAGAGAGAGAGGAGCTCAGTTACAGAGAGAGAGAGAGAGAGGAGCTCAGTTACAGAGAGAGAGAGAGGAGCACAGTTACAGAGAGAGAGAGGAGCTCAGTTACAGAGAGAGAGAGAGAGGAGCTCAGTTACAGAGAGAGAGAGAGAGAGAGAGAGGAGCTCAGTTATAGAGAGAGAGAGGAGCTCAGTTACAGAGAGAGAGAGAGAGGAGCTCAGTGACAGAGAGAGAGAGAGAGAGGAGCTCAGTGACAGAGAGAGAGAGAGAGGAGCTCATTTACAAAGAGAGAGAGAGGAGCTCAGTTACAGAGAGAGAGAGAGAGAGGAGCTCAGTTACAGAGAGAGAGAGAGGAGCACAGTTACAGAGAGAGAGAGGAGCTCAGTTACAGAGAGAGAGAGAGAGAAGCTCAGTTACAGAGAGAGAGAGAGAGAGAGAGAGGAGCTCAGTTATAGAGAGAGAGAGGAGCTCAGTTACAGAGAGAGAGAGAGAGGAGCTCAGTGACAGAGAGAGAGAGAGAGAGGAGCTCAGTTACAGAGAGAGAGAGAGGAGCTCAGTTACAGAGAGAGAGAGAGAGGAGCTCAGTTACAGAGAGAGAGAGAGGAGCTCAGTTACAGAGAGAGAGAGAGAGAGGAGCTCAGTTACAAAGAGAGAGAGAGGAGCTCAGTTACAGAGAGAGAGAGGAGCTCAGTTACAGAGAGAGGAGCTCAGTTACAGAGAGAGGAGCTCAGTTACAGAGAGAGAGAGAGAGGAGGTCATTTACAGAGAGAGAGAGAGAGGAGCTCAGTTACAGAGAGAGAGAGAGGAGCTCAGTTACAGAGAGAGAGAGAGGAGCTCAGTTACAGAGAGAGAGAGAGAGGAGCTCAGTTACAGAGAGAGAGAGAGAGGAGCTCAGTTACAGAGAGAGAGAGAGAGAGGAGCTCAGTTACAGAGAGAGAGAGAGGAGCTCAGTTACAGAGAGAGAGAGAGGAGCTCAGTTACAGAGAGAGAGAGAGATGAGCTCAGTTACAGAGAGAGAGAGAGAGGAGCTCAGTTACAGAGAGAGAGAGAGAGGAGCTCAGTTACAGAGAGAGAGAGAGAGGAGCTCAGTTACAGAGAGAGAGAGAGAGGAGCTCAGTTACAGAGAGATAGAGAGAGGAGCTCAGTTACAGAGAGAGAGAGAGTGGAGCTCAGTTACAGAGAGAGAGAGTGGAGCTCAGTTACAGAGAGAGAGAGAGAGGAGCTCAGTTACAGAGATTGAGAGGAGCTCAGTTACAGAGAGAGAGAGAGAGGAGCTCAGTTACAGTGAGAGAGAGAGGAGCTCAGTTACAGAGAGAGAGAGAGGAGCTCAGTTACAGAGAGAATGAGAGAGAGGAGCTCAGTTACAGAGAGAGAGAGAGGAGCTCAGTTACAGAGAGAGAGAGGATCTCATTTACAGAGAGAGAGAGAGGAGCTCAGTTACAGAGAGAGAGAGAGATGATCTCAGTTACAGAGAGAGAGAGAGAGGAGCTCAGTTACAGAGATTGAGAGGAGCTCAGTTACAGTGAGAGAGAGAGGAGCTCAGTTACAGAGAGAGAGAGAGGAGCTCAGTTACAGAGAGAATGAGAGAGAGGAGCTCAGTTACAGAGAGAGAGAGAGGAGCTCAGTTACAGAGAGAGAGAGGATCTCATTTACAGAGAGAGAGAGAGGAGCTCAGTTACAGAGAGAGAGAGAGAGGAGCTCAGTTACAGAGAGAGAGAGGAGCTCAGTTACAGAGAGAGGAGCTCAGTTACAGAGAGAGGAGCTCAGTTACAGAGAGAGGAGCTCAGTTACAGAGAGAGGAGCTCAGTTACAGAGAGAGGAGCTCAGTTACAGAGAGAGGAGCTCAGTTACAGAGAGAGGAGCTCAGTTACAGAGAGAGGAGCTCAGTTACAGAGAGAGGAGCTCAGTTACAGAGAGAGGAGCTCAGTTACAGAGAGAGGAGCTCAGTTACAGAGAGAGGAGCTCAGTTACAGAGAGAGGAGCTCAGTTACAGAGAGCGAGAGGAGCTCAGTTACAGAGAGAGAGAGAGAGGAGCTCAGTTACAGAGAGAGAGAGAGAGGAGCTCAGTTACAGAGAGAGAGAGAGAGGAGCTCAGTTACAGAGAGAGAGAGAGAGGAGCTCAGTTACAGAGAGAGAGAGAGAGAGGAGCTCAGTTACAGAGAGAGAGAGAGGAGCACAGTTACAGAGAGAGAGAGGAGCTCAGTTACAGAGAGAGAGAGAGAGAAGCTCAGTTACAGAGAGAGAGAGAGAGAGAGAGAGGAGCTCAGTTATAGAGAGAGAGAGGAGCTCAGTGACAGAGAGAGAGAGAGGAGTTCAGTTACAAAGAGAGAGAGAGGAGCTCAGTTACAGAGAGAGAGAGAGAGGAGCTCAGTTACAGAGAGAGAGAGAGGAGCTCAGTTACAGAGAGAGAGAGAGAGAGGAGCTCAGTTACAGAGAGAGAGAGAGGAGCACAGTTACAGAGAGAGAGAGGAGCTCAGTTACAGAGAGAGAGAGAGAGAAGCTCAGTTACAGAGAGAGAGAGAGAGAGAGAGGAGCTCAGTTATAGAGAGAGAGAGGAGCTCAGTTACAGAGAGAGAGAGAGAGGAGCTCAGTGACAGAGAGAGAGAGAGAGAGGAGCTCAGTTACAAAGAGAGAGAGAGGAGCTCAGTTACAGAGAGAGAGAGAGAGGAGCTCAGTTACAGAGAGAGAGAGAGGAGCTCAGTTACAGAGAGAGAGAGAGAGGAGCTCAGTTACAAAGAGAGAGAGAGGAGCTCAGTTACAGAGAGAGAGAGGAGCTCAGTTACAGAGAGAGGAGCTCAGTTACAGAGAGAGGAGCTCAGTTACAGAGAGAGAGAGAGAGGAGGTCAGTTACAGAGAGAGAGAGAGAGGAGGTCAGTTACAGAGAGAGAGAGGAGCTCGTTACAGAGAGAGAGAGAGAGGAGCTCAGTTAGAGAGAGAGAGAGAGGAGCTCAGTTAGAGAGAGAGAGAGAGGAGCTCAGTTACAGAGAGAGAGAGAGGTGCTCAGTTACAGAGAGAGAGAGAGGAGCTCAGTTACAGAGAGAGAGAGAGGAGCTCAGTTACAGAGAGAGAGAGAGGAGCTCAGTTACAGGGAGAGGAGCTCAGTTACAGAGAGAGAGAGAGGAGCTCAGTTACAGAGAGAGAGAGAGAGGAGCTCAGTTACAGAGAGAGAGAGAGAGGAGCTCAGTTACAGAGAGAGAGAGAGAGGAGCTCAGTTACAGAGAGAGAAAGAGGAGTTCAGTTACAGAGAGAGAAAGAGAGAGGAGTTCAGTTACAAAGAGAGAGAGAGGAGCTCAGTTACAGAGAGAGAGGGAGGAGCTCAGTTACAGAGAGAGAGAGAGAGAGGAGCTCAGTTACAGAGAGAGAGAGAGGAGCTCAGTTACAGAGAGAGAGAGTGGAGCTCAGTTAGAGAGAGAGAGAGAGGAGCTCAGTTACAGAGAGAGAGAGAGGAGCTCAGTTACAGAGAGAGAGAGAGGAGCTCAGTTACAGAGAGAGAGAGAGGAGCTCAGTTACAGAGAGAGAGGGAGGAGCTCAGTTACAGAGAGAGAGAGAGAGGCGCTCAGTTACAGAGAGAGAGAGAGAGGCGCTCTGTTACAGAGAGAGAGAGAGAGGAGCTCAGTTACAGAGAGAGAGAGAGAGAGAGGAGCTCAGTTACAGAGAGAGAGAGAGGAGCTCAGTTACAGAGAGAGAGAGAGGAGCTCAGTTACAGAGAGAGAGAGAGAGGAGCTCACTTACAGAGAGAGAGAGAGGAGCTCAGTTACAGAGAGAGAGAGAGGAGCTCAGTTACAGAGAGAGAGAGAGGAGCTCAGTTACAGAGAGAGAGAGAGATGAGCTCAGTTACAGAGAGAGAGAGAGAGGAGCTCAGTTACAGAGAGAGAGAGAGAGGAGCTCAGTTACAGAGAGAGAGAGAGAGGAGCTCAGTTACAGAGAGAGAGAGAGAGGAGCTCAGTTACAGAGAGAGAGAGAGAGGAGCTCAGTTACAGAGAGATAGAGAGAGGAGCTCAGTTACAGAGAGAGAGAGAGTGGAGCTCAGTTACAGAGAGAGAGAGAGAGTGGAGCTCAGTTACAGAGAGAGAGAGAGAGGAGCTCAGTTACAGAGAGAGAGAGAGAGGAGCTCAGTTACAGAGAGAGAGAGAGAGGAGCTCAGTTACAGTGAGAGAGAGAGGAGCTCAGTTACAGAGAGAGAGAGAGGAGCTCAGTTACAGAGAGAATGAGAGAGAGGAGCTCAGTTACAGAGAGAGAGAGAGGAGCTCAGTTACAGAGAGAGAGAGGATCTCATTTACAGAGAGAGAGAGAGGAGCTCAGTTACAGAGAGAGAGAGAGATGATCTCAGTTACAGAGAGAGAGAGAGAGGAGCTCAGTTACAGAGATTGAGAGGAGCTCAGTTACAGAGAGAGAGAGAGGAGCTCAGTTACAGAGAGAGAGAGAGGAGCTCAGTTACAGAGAGAATGAGAGAGAGGAGCTCAGTTACAGAGAGAGAGAGGAGCTCAGTTACAGAGAGAGAGAGGATCTCATTTACAGAGAGAGAGAGAGGAGCTCAGTTACAGAGAGAGAGAGAGATGATCTCAGTTACAGAGAGAGAGAGAGAGGAGCTTAGTTACAGAGAGAGAGAGGAGCTCAGTTACAGAGAGAGGAGCTCAGTTACAGAGAGAGGAGCTCAGTTACAGAGAGAGGAGCTCAGTTACAGAGAGAGGAGCTCAGTTACAGAGAGAGGAGCTCAGTTACAGAGAGAGGAGCTCAGTTACAGAGAGAGGAGCTCAGTTACAGAGAGAGGAGCTCAGTTACAGAGAGAGGAGCTCAGTTACAGAGAGAGGAGCTCAGTTACAGAGAGCGAGAGGAGCTCAGTTACAGAGAGAGAGAGAGAGGAGCTCAGTTACAGAGAGAGAGAGAGAGGAGCTCAGTTACAGAGAGAGAGAGAGGAGCTCAGTTACAGAGAGAGAGAGAGAGGAGCTCAGTTACAGAGAGAGAGAGAGAGAGGAGCTCAGTTACAGAGAGAGAGAGAGGAGCACAGTTACAGAGAGAGAGAGGAGCTCAGTTACAGAGAGAGAGAGAGAGAAGCTCAGTTACAGAGAGAGAGAGAGAGAGAGAGAGGAGCTCAGTTATAGAGAGAGAGAGGAGCTCAGTGACAGAGAGAGAGAGAGAGAGGAGTTCAGTTACAAAGAGAGAGAGAGGAGCTCAGTTACAGAGAGAGAGAGAGAGGAGCTCAGTTACAGAGAGAGAGAGAGAGAGGAGCTCAGTTACAGAGAGAGAGAGAGAGAGGAGCTCAGTTACAGAGAGAGAGAGAGGAGCACAGTTACAGAGAGAGAGAGGAGCTCAGTTACAGAGAGAGAGAGAAGCTCAGTTACAGAGAGAGAGAGAGAGAGAGAGAGGAGCTCAGTTATAGAGAGAGAGAGGAGCTCAGTTACAGAGAGAGAGAGAGAGGAGCTCAGTGACAGAGAGAGAGAGAGAGAGGAGCTCAGTTACAAAGAGAGAGAGAGGAGCTCAGTTACAGAGAGAGAGAGAGAGGAGCTCAGTTACAGAGAGAGAGAGAGGAGCTCAGTTACAGAGAGAGAGAGAGAGAGGAGCTCAGTTACAAAGAGAGAGAGAGGAGCTCAGTTACAGAGAGAGAGAGGAGCTCAGTTACAGAGAGAGGAGCTCAGTTACAGAGAGAGAGAGAGAGGAGGTCAGTTACAGAGAGAGAGAGAGAGGAGGTCAGTTACAGAGAGAGAGAGGAGCTCGTTACAGAGAGAGAGAGAGAGGAGCTCAGTTAGAGAGAGAGAGAGAGGAGCTCAGTTACAGAGAGAGAGAGAGGAGCTCAGTTACAGAGAGAGAGAGAGGAGCTCAGTTACAGAGAGAGAGAGAGGAGCTCAGTTACAGAGAGAGAGAGAGGAGCTCAGTTACAGAGAGAGAGAGAGGAGCTCAGTTACAGGGAGAGGAGCTCAGTTACAGAGAGAGAGAGAGGAGCTCAGTTACAGAGAGAGAGAGAGAGGAGCTCAGTTACAGAGAGAGAGAGAGGAGCTCAGTTACAGAGAGAGAAAGAGGAGTTCAGTTACAGAGAGAGAAAGAGAGAGGAGTTCAGTTACAAAGAGAGAGAGAGGAGCTCAGTTACAGAGAGAGAGGGAGGAGCTCAGTTACAGAGAGAGAGAGAGAGGAGCTCAGTTACAGAGAGAGAGGAGCTCAGTTACAGAGAGAGAGAGAGGAGCTCAGTTACAGAGAGAGAGAGAGGAGCTCAGTTACAGAGAGAGAGAGAGGAGCTCAGTTACAGAGAGAGAGAGAGGAGCTCAGTTACAGAGAGAGAGAGAGGAGCTCAGTTACAGAGAGAGAGAGAGAGGCGCTCAGTTACAGAGAGAGAGAGAGGCGCTCTGTTACAGAGAGAGAGAGAGGAGCTCAGTTACAGAGAGAGAGAGAGAGAGGAGCTCAGTTACAGAGAGAGAGAGAGAGGAGCTCAGTTACAGAGAGAGAGAGAGGAGCTCAGTTACAGAGAGAGAGAGAGAGGAGCTCACTTACAGAGAGAGAGAGAGAGGAGCTCAGTTACAGAGAGAGAGAGAGAGGAGCTCAGTTACAGAGAGAGAGAGAGAGAGGAGCTCAGTTACAGAGAGAGAGAGAGGAGCTCAGTTACAGAGAGAGAGAGAGGAGCTCAGTTACAGAGAGAGAGAGAGGAGCTCAGTTACAGAGAGAGAGAGGAGCTCAGTTACAGAGAGAGAGAGAGATGAGCTCAGTTACAGAGAGAGAGAGAGAGGAGCTCAGTTACAGAGAGAGAGAGAGAGGAGCTCAGTTACAGAGAGAGAGAGAGGAGCTCAGTTACAGAGAGAGAGAGAGAGGAGCTCAGTTACAGAGAGATAGAGAGAGGAGCTCAGTTACAGAGAGAGAGAGAGTGGAGCTCAGTTACAGAGAGAGAGAGTGGAGCTCAGTTACAGAGAGAGAGAGAGGAGCTCAGTTACAGAGATTGAGAGGAGCTCAGTTACAGAGAGAGAGAGAGAGGAGCTCAGTTACAGTGAGAGAGAGAGGAGCACAGTTACAGAGAGAGAGAGAGGAGCTCAGTTACAGAGAGAATGAGAGAGAGGAGCTCAGTTACAGAGAGAGAGAGAGGAGCTCAGTTACAGAGAGAGAGAGGATCATTTACAGAGAGAGAGAGAGGAGCTCAGTTACAGAGAGAGAGAGAGATGATCTCAGTTACAGAGAGAGAGAGAGAGGAGCTCAGTTACAGAGATTGAGAGGAGCTCAGTTACAGTGAGAGAGAGAGGAGCTCAGTTACAGAGAGAGAGAGAGGAGCTCAGTTACAGAGAGAATGAGAGAGAGGAGCTCAGTTACAGAGAGAGAGAGAGGAGCTCAGTTACAGAGAGAGAGAGGATCTCATTTACAGAGAGAGAGAGAGGAGCTCAGTTACAGAGAGAGAGAGAGATGATCTCAGTTACAGAGAGAGAGAGAGAGGAGCTTAGTTACAGAGAGAGAGAGAGGAGCTTAGTTACAGAGAGAGAGAGAGAGGAGCTCAGTTACAGAGAGAGAGAGAGAGGAGCTCAGTTACAGAGAGAGATAGAGAGGAGCTCAGTTACAGAGAGAGAGAGAGGAGCTCAGTTACAGAGAGAGAGAGGAGCTCAGTTACAAAGAGAGAGAGAGAGAGGAGCTCAGTTACAGAGATGAGAGAGGAGCTCAGTTACAGAGAGAGAGAGAGGGGAGCTCAGTTACAGAGAGAGAGAGTGAGGAGCTCAGTTACAGAGAGAGAGAGAGAGGAGCTCAGTTACAGAGAGAGAGAGAGAGGAGCTCAGTTACAGAGAGAGAGAGAGCGGAGCTCAGTTATAGAGAGAGAGAGGAGCTCAGTTACAGAGAGAGAGAGAGGAGCTCAGTTACAAAGAGAGAGAGAGGAGCTCAGTTACAGAGAGAGAGAGAGGAGCTCAGTTACAGAGAGAGAGAGAGAGGAGCTCAGTTACAGAGAGAGAGAGAGGAGCTCAGTTACAGAGAGAGAGAGAGAGGAGCTCAGTTACAGAGAGAGAGAGGAGCTCAGTTACAGAGAGAGAGAGGAGCTCAGTTACAGAGAGAGAGAGGAGCTCAGTTACAGAGAGAGAGAGGAGCTCAGTTACAGAGAGAGGAGCTCAGTTACAGAGAGAGGAGCTCAGTAACAGAGAGAGGAGCTCAGTAACAGAGAGAGGAGCTCAGTTACAGAGAGAGGAGCTCAGTTACAGAGAGAGGAGCTCAGTTACAGAGAGAGGAGCTCAGTTACAGAGAGAGGAGCTCAGTTACAGAGAGAGGAGCTCAGTTACAGAGAGAGGAGCTCAGTTACAGAGAGAGGAGCTCAGTTACAGAGAGAGGAGCTCAGTTACAGAGAGAGGAGCTCAGTTACAGAGAGAGGAGCTCAGTTACAGAGAGAGGAGCTCAGTTACAGAGAGAGGAGCTCAGTTACAGAGAGAGGAGCTCAGTTACAGAGAGAGGAGCTCAGTTACAGAGAGAGGAGCTCAGTTACAGAGAGAGGAGCTCAGTTACAGAGAGAGGAGCTCAGTTACAGAGAGAGGAGCTCAGTTACAGAGAGAGGAGCTCAGTTACAGAGAGAGGAGCTCAGTTACAGAGAGAGGAGCTCAGTTACAGAGAGAGAGGAGCTCAGTTACAGAGAGAGGAGCTCAGTTACAGAGAGAGGAGCTCAGTTACAGAGAGAGGAGCTCAGTTACAGAGAGAGGAGCTCAGTTACAGAGAGAGAGGAGCTCAGTTACAGAGAGAGAGAGAGAGGAGCTCAGATACAGAGAGAGAGAGGAGCTCAGATACAGAGAGAGAGAGGAGCTCAGTTACAGAGAGAGAGAGAGGAGCTCAGTTACAGAGAGAGAGAGAGGAGCTCAGTTACAGAGAGAGAGAGAGAGGAGCTCAGTTACAGAGAGAGAGAGAGAGGAGCTCAGTTACAGAGAGAGAGAGAGAGGAGCTCAGTTACAGAGAGAGAGAGAGAGGAGCTCAGTTACAGAGAGAGAGAGAGGAGCTCAGTTACAGAGAGAGAGAGAGAGGAGCTCAGTTACAGAGAGAGAGAGAGAGGAGCTCAGTTACAGAGAGAGAGAGAGGAGCTCAGTTACAGAGAGAGAGAGAGGAGCTCAGTTACAGAGGAGAGAGAGGAGCTCAGTACAGAGAGAGAGAGAGGAGCTCAGTTACAGAGAGAGAGAGAGAGAGAGGAGCTCAGTTACAGAGAGAGAGAGAGAGAGGAGCTCAGTTACAGAGAGAGAGGAGTTCAGTTACAGAGAGAGAGAGAGGAGCTCAGTTACAGAGAGAGAGAGGAGCTCAGTTACAGAGAGAGAGAGGAGCTCAGTTACAGAGAGAGAGAGGAGCTCAGTTACAGAGAGAGAGAGGAGCTCAGTTACAGAGAGAGAGAGGAGCTCAGTTACAGAGAGAGAGAGGAGCTCAGTTACAGAGAGAGAGGAGCTCAGTTACAGAGAGAGAGAGAGGAGCTCAGTTACAGAGAGAGAGAGAGGAGCTCAGTTACAGAGAGAGAGAGAGGAGCTCAGTTACAGAGAGAGAGGAGCTCAGTTACAGAGAGAGAGAGCAGTACAGAGAGAGAGGAGCTCAGTTACAGAGAGAGAGAGAGGAGCTCAGTTACAGAGAGAGCGAGAGGAGCTCAGTTACAGAGAGAGCGAGAGAGGAGCTCAGTTACAGAGAGAGCGAGAGAGGAGCTCAGTTACAGAGAGAGAGAGGAGCTCAGTTACAGAGAGAGCGAGAGAGGAGCTCAGTTACAGAGAGCGAGAGAGGAGCTCAGTTACAGAGAGAGAGAGGAGTCTGTTACAGAGAGAGAGAGAGAGAGAGGACCTCAGTTAGAGAGAGAGAGAGGAGCTCAGTTACAGAGAGAGGAGCTCAGTTACAGAGAGAGGAGCTCAGTTACAGAGAGAGGAGCTCAGTTACAGAGAGAGGAGCTCAGTTACAGAGAGAGGAGCTCAGTTACAGAGAGAGGAGCTCAGTTACAGAGAGAGGAGCTCAGTTACAGAGAGAGGAGCCAGTTACAGAGAGGAGCTCAGTTACAGAGAGAGGAGCTCAGTTACAGAGAGAGGAGCTCAGTTACAGAGAGAGGAGCTCAGTTACAGAGAGAGAGGCTCAGTTACAGAGAGAGAGAGAAGAGCTCAGTTACAGAGAGAGAGAGAGAGGAGCTCAGTTAAGAGAGAGAGAGAGAGAGAGAGCTCAGTTATAGAGAGAGAGAGGAGCTCAGTTATAGAGAGAGAGAGGAGCTCAGTTACAGAGAGAGAGAGGAGCTCAGTTACAGAGAGAGAGAGGAGCTCAGTTACAGAGAGAGAGAGAGGAGCTCAGTTACAGAGAGAGAGAGAGGAGCTCAGTTACAGAGAGAGAGAGAGGAGCTCAGTTACAGAGAGAGAGAGAGGAGCTCAGTTACAGAGAGAGAGAGAGAGGAGCTCAGTTACAGAGAGAGAGAGTGAGGAGCTCAGTTACAGAGAGAGAGAGAGGAGCTCAGTTACAGAGAGAGAGAGAGAGAAGAGAGAGGAGCTCAGTTACAGAGAGAGAGAGAGGAGCTCAGTTACAGAGAGAGAGAGAGAGAGAGCTCAGTTACAGAGAGAGAGAGAGAGGAGCTCAGTACAGAGAGAGAGAGCTCAGTTACAGAGAGAGAGAGGAGCTCAGTTACAGAGAGAGAGAGGAGCTCAGTTACAGAGAGAGAGGAGCTAGTACAGAGAGAGAGAGGAGCTCAGTTACAGAGAGAGAGAGAGCTCAGTTACAGAGAGAGGAGCTCAGTTACAGAGAGAGAGAGAGGAGGTCAGTTACAGAGAGAGAGAGGAGCTCAGTTACAGAGAGAGAGAGAGGAGCTCAGTTAGAGAGAGAGAGAGAGGAGCTCAGTTAGAGAGAGAGAGAGAGGAGCTCAGTTAGAGAGAGAGAGAGAGGAGCTCAGTTAGAGAGAGAGAGAGAGGATCTCAGTTACAGAGAGAGAGAGAGAGGAGCTCAGTTACAGAGAGAGAGAGAGGAGCTCAGTTACAGAGAGAGAGAGAGGAGCTCAGTTACAGAGAGAGAGAGAGAGGAGCTCAGTTACAGAGAGAGAGAGAGAGGAGCTCAGTTACAGAGAGAGAGAGAGGAGCTCAGT
>JANJGN010004018.1:0-5000 GCA_026770705.1 Isurus oxyrinchus
AATGGTCTCTTCCTGTTCCTGTGTAACAGGCTCAAAGAGGGGCTGAATGGCCTCCAGCTGTTAGTGTGTAACAGGCTCGAGGAGAGGGGCTGAATGGCCACCTCCAATTATTGCGTAACAGGCTCGAAGATGGGCTGAATGGACTCTTCATGTTCCTGTTTAACAGTCTCACGGAGGGGCTGAATGGCCTCTTCCTGTTCCTGTGTAACAGTCTCACGGAGGGGCTGAATGGCTCTTCCTGTTCCTGTGTAACAGGCTCGAGCAGGGAACTGAATGGCCTCTTCCTGTTCCTGTGTAACAGGCTCGAGAGGGTCTGATTGGCCTCCTCCTGTTCCTGTGCATCAGGCTCGAGGAAAGGGGCTGAATGGCCTCCTCCTGTTCCCGTGTAACAGGCTCGAGGAGGGGGCTGAATGGCCTCCTCAGTTCCTGTGTAACAGGCTCGAGAGCGGCTGAATGGCCTCCTCCTGTTCCTGTGTAACAGCTCTAAAAGGCGTTGAATGGCCTCCTCTGGTTCCTCTGTAACAGGCTCGACTAGGGGCTGAATGGACTCTACCTGTTCCTGTGTAACAGGCTCGAAGAGGGGCTGAATGGCCTCATTCTGTTCCTGTGTAACAGGCTCGAGGTGGGGCTGAATGGCCTTATCCTGTTCCTGCATAACAGTCTCAAGAAAGGGGGCTGAATGGCCTCTTCCTGTCCCTGTGTAACAGTCTCTAGGAGGGGCTGAATGGCCTCCTCCTTTTATTCAATAACAGGCAGGAGGAGGGGCTGAATGGACTCTTCCTGTTCTTGTGTAACTGGCTCGAGGAAGGGCTGAATGGCCTCTTCCTGTTCCTGTGTGACAGGCTCAAAAGGTGGCTGAATGGCCCTCCTCCTTTTCATGTCTAACAGGCTAGAGGAGGGGCTGAATGGCCTCCTCCTGTTCCTGTGTAACAGTTCCAAGGAGGGACTGAATGGCCTCCTCCTGTTTGTTTTGAACAGGCTCGAGGAAGGGCTGAATGGCCTCCACCTGTTCCTCTGTAACAGGCTCGAGGAAGGGCTGAATGGAGTCCACCTGTTCCTCTGTAACAGGCTCGAGGAGGGGCTGAATGGACTCCACCTGTTCCTCTGTAACAGGCTCGAAGAGGGGCTGAATGGCCTCATTCTGTTCCTGTGTAACAGGCTCGAGGTGGGGCCTGAATGGCCTCTTCCTGTTCCTGCATAACAGACTCAAGAAAGTGGGCTGAACGGCCTCCTCCTGTCCCTATGTGACAGTCTCTAGGAGGGGCTGAATGGCCTTCTCTTGTTCCTAACAGCCTCGAGGAGGGGCTGAATGGCCTCCTGCTGTTCCTGTGTAACTGGCTCGAGGAGAGGGGCTGAATGGCCTCCTCCTGTTCCTCTGTAACTGGCTCGAGGGAGAGGGGCTGAATGGAATCCTCCTGTTCCTGTGTAACAGGCTCGAGGAGAGGGGCTGAATGGCCTCCTCCTGGTCCTGTGTAACAGG
This sequence comes from Isurus oxyrinchus, assembly GCA_026770705.1. NCBI lineage: Eukaryota > Metazoa > Chordata > Chondrichthyes > Lamniformes > Lamnidae > Isurus > Isurus oxyrinchus. The sequence goes on from JANJGN010004018.1 coordinate 1,481, forward strand.
CTCGAGGAGGGGCTGAATGGCCTCCTCCTGTTTCCTGTGCAACAGGCTCGAGAGAGGATGAATGACCTCCTCCTGTTCCTGTGTAACAGGCTTGAGGAGTGGGCTGAATGGCCTCCTCTGCTTCATGTGTAACAGGGTTGAGGAGGGGCTGAATGGTCTCTTCCTGTTCCTGTGTAACAGGCTCGAGGAGGGGCTGAATGGCCTCCTCCTGTACCTGTGTAACAGGCTCCAGAGAGGATGAATGGCCTCCTCCTGTTCCTTTGTAACAGGCTTATGAGAGGGCTGAATGGCCTCCTCTGGTTCCTGTGTAACAGGCTTGAGGCGGGGCTGAATGGCCTCTTCCTGTTCCTGTGTAACAGGCTCTAGGAGGGGCTGAATGGCCTCCTCCTGTTCCTTTGTCAGATGCTTATGGAGGGGCTGAATGGCCTCCGGCTGGTCCTGTGCAATTGGTTCAAGGAGGGGCTGAATGGCTGCCTCCTGTTCCTGTGCAACAGGCTCGATGAGGGGCTGAATGGCCTCTTCCTGTTCCTGTGTAACAGGCTCAAAGAGGGGCTGAATGGCCTCCAGCTGTTTGTGTGGAACAGGCTCGAGGAGAGGGGCTGAATGGCCACCTCCAATTCTTGCGTAACAGGCTCGAAGATGGTCTGAATGGCCTCTTCATGTTCCTGTTTAACAGTGTCATGGAGGGGCTGAATGGCCTCTTCCTGTTCCTGTGTAACAGTCTCACGGAGGGGCTGAATGGCCTCTTCCTGTTCCTGTGTAACAGGCTCAAGCAGGGGGCTGAATGGCCTCATCCTGTTCCTCTGTAACAGGCTGGAGGAGGGTCTGAATGGCATCCTCCTGTTCTTGTGTAACAGCCTGGAGGATGGGCTGAATGGCGTCTTCCTGTTCCTGTGTAACAGTCTCATGGAGGGGCTGATTGGCCTCCTCCTGTTCCTGTGCCACAGGCTCAATGAGGGGCTGAATGGCCTTCAGCTGTTCCTGTGTAACATACTCGATGAGGGGCTGAATGACCTGCTCCTGTTCCTGTGTAACAGGTTCAAGGAGGGACTGAATGTCCTGCTCCTGTTCCTGTGTATCAGGTTCAAAGAGGGGCTGAATGGCCTCCTCCTGTTCCTGTGTAACAGGCTCGAATAGGAGGCTGAATGGCCTACTCCTGTTCCAGTGTAACCGGCTCGATGAGGGGCTGAATGTCTCTTTATGTTCTTGTTTAACAGGCTGAAGGAGAGGGGCTGAATGGCCTCGACGTGTTCCTGTGTAATAGGCTCGAGGAGGGGCTGAATGGCCTCTTCCTATTCCTCTTTAACAGGCTTGAAGTTGGGCTGAATGGCCTCCTCTTGTTCCTGTGTAACAGGCTCAAAGAGGGGCTGAATGGCCTCCAGCTGTTCGTGTGTAACAGGCTCGAGGAGAGGGGCTGAATGGCCTCTTCATGTTCCTGTTTAACAGTCCCACAGAGGGGCTGAATGGCCTCTTCCTGTTCCTGTGTAACTCGTTCGAGGATGGGCTGAATGGCCTCATACTGTTCCTGTGTAACAGACTGGAGGAGGGGCTGAGTGGCCTCCTCCTGTTCCTGTGTAACAGAACAGGCTCGAGGATGGGCTGAATGGCTTCCTCCTGTTCCTATGCAACAGGTCCTAGGAGGGGGCTGAATGGCTTTCTCCTGTTCCTGTGTAACAGGATCGATGAGGGGCTGAATGGCCGCTTCCTGTTCCTGTGTAACAGGCTCAAAGAGGGGCTGAATGGCCTCCAGCTGTTCGTGTGTAACAGGCTCGAGGAGAGGGGCTGAATGGCCTCTTCATGTTCCTGTTTAACAGTCCCACAGAGGGGCTGAATGGCCTCTTCCTGTTCCTGTGTAACAGTCTCACGGAGGGGCTGAATGGCCTCTTCCTGTTCCTGTGTAACAGGCTCGAGGAGAGGGGCTGAATGGCCTCCTCCTGTTCCTGTGTAACAGGCTCGAGAGAGGCTGAATGGCCTCCTCCTGTTCCTGTATAACGGCTCTAAAAGGCGCTGAATGGCCTCCTCCTGTTCCTGTGTAACAGGCTCGAGGGGGGCTGAATGGCCTCCTCCTGTTCCTGTGTAACAGGCTCGAGAGGGGCTGAATGGCCTCCTCTGGTTCCTGTGTAACAGGCTCGAGGGGGGGCTGAATGGCCTCCTCCTGTTCCTGTGTAACAGGCTCGAGAGGGGCTGAATGGCCTCCTCTGGTTCCTGTGTAACAGGCTTGAGGAGGGGCTGAATGGCCTCCTCCTGTTCCGGTGTAACAGTCTCGAGGAGAGGGGCTGAATGGCCTCCCCCTGTGCACGATGAGCTTCTAGAGAAGGCTGAAGAGTCTCCCCGGTGGACGGTCCGATCGCCAGTCTTCTCCTCGTTCCGGTCTCCTGAGGACTGGCGAACGCTGCTGAACATGGCGCACCCACCAGCGAACATCCCCACGTCTGACCTTACCATGGAGGGAAGGTCATCGATGTAGCAGCTGAAGGTTGGTTGGGCCGAGGACACTAACCTGAGGAACTCCTGCAGCGATGTCCTGGGGCGGAGGATGACCGACCCCCCCCCCCCCCCCGCCCCGACGCACCCAACAACCACCACCATCTTCCCTGCGTGCCGAATTTCGAACTCTCACGACAATTGATACCGCACGAGAGGAGAGTCGGTTTCCACCTTCCCCCGACCCACCCCCCCCCACGCCACCCACGGGTTTCCAGGTGCGTTCGGACCTGGACAGCTTCGGAGGGGCTGAACTCGCAGACCCCCGACCCCTGGCACGGACAAGCGTCGATTCCATCGGCCGCGTTGCGCAGCTTGACTGGTGCTCTTACACCGAGTGTGCTTGTCACCGTTGGCGCACTCAGGGTCCCCCGCCAAGTGCTGTCCGATTGCGGAATCGCACCGAGTAGGCAATTCACAGAGGGCGCGCGTGGCTGGAGTACGCTCCATGCTCTCTCCGCGAGGAGGCATTGACACTCAACTTCCACGTTACTCCGCTCTCTGATTGGACGATATTTGCCCCCTGTCTGCCGTGGGTGGTCCCCTAGTCCAACAGGCCCCCTCCTCCACCGCCCCCCCCACCAACCTCACTCTCAAGGAGGTGCCCCCTGAGAAACAGGAGGAACCTGGCAGATTGAGTGTGGAGTCGATGGGTGGGAAGGCACAGAGGAGAGATGGGGAGAGACAGAGAGACAAAGAGAGGGGAGAGAGAGAGGGAGAGAGAGAGAGAGAGAGAGGGACAGATAGAGACGAAAAGAGAGAGAGAGGGAGAGAGAGAGAGACAGAGAGAGAGAGGAGAGGGACAGAGAGAGACAGAGGGACAGAGAGAGAGAGGACAGAGAGGGAGAGGGACAGAGAGAGAGAGAGAGGGACAGAGAGAGACAGAGGGACAGAGTGAGAGAGGGACAGAGAGGGAGAGGGACAGAGAGAGAGAGAGAGGGACAGAGAGAGACAGAGGACAGAGAGAGAGAGGACAGAGAGAGAGAGGGACAGAGAGGGAGAGAGGGACAGAGTGAGAGAGGGACAGAGAGAGAGA
>JANJGN010004018.1:7500-22500 GCA_026770705.1 Isurus oxyrinchus
AGAGAGAGAGAGACAGAGAGAGAGAGAGGGACAGAGAGAGAGAGGGACAGAGAGAGAGACAGAGAGAGAGAGGGACAGAGAGAGAGAGACAGAGAGAGAGAGGGACAGGGTGAGAGAGACAGAGAGAGAGAGGGACAGAGAGAGGGACAGAGTGAGAGAGGGACAGAGAGAGAGACAGAGAGAGAGAGGGACAGAGAGAGAGAGAGACAGAGAGAGAGAGGGACAGAGAGAGAGAGACAGAGAGAGAGAGGGACAGAGAGAGGGACAGAGAGAGAGAGAGAGGGACAGAGAGAGAGAGAGACAGAGAGAGAGAGAGGGACAGAGAGAGAGACAGAGTGAGAGAGGGACAGAGTGAGAGAGACAGAGAGAGAGAGGGACAGAGAGAGAGAGGGACAGAGAGAGAGAGACAGAGTGAGAGAGGGACAGAGTGAGAGAGAGACAGAGAGGGAGAGGGACAGAGAGAGAGAGGGACAGAGAGAGACAGAGAGAGAGAGGGACAGAGAGAGAGGGACAGAGAGAGAGAGGGACAGAGAGAGAGAGAGAGAGAGAGAGGGACAGAGAGAGAGGGACAGAGAGAGAGAGGGACAGAGAGAGGGAGAGAGAGAGAGGGACAGAGAGAGAGGGACAGAGTGAGAGAGGGACAGAGAGAGAGAGGGACAGAGTGAGAGAGGGACAGAGAGAGAGAGAGACAGAGAGAGAGAGGGACAGAGTGAGAGAGAGACAGAGAGAGAGACAGAGAGAGACAGAGAGAGAGAGAGAGAGACAGAGAGAGAGAGACAGAGTGAGAGAGGGACAGAGAGAGAGAGGGACAGAGAGAGAGACAGAGTGAGAGAGGGACAGAGAGAGGGACAGAGTGAGAGAGACAGAGAGAGAGAGGGACAGAGAGAGAGAGAGACAGAGAGAGAGAGGGACAGAGTGAGAGAGGGACAGAGAGAGAGACAGAGTGAGAGAGGGACAGAGAGAGAGAGGGACAGAGAGAGAGACAGAGTGAGAGAGGGACAGAGAGAGGGACAGAGAGAGAGAGAGGGACAGAGTGAGAGAGGGACAGAGTGAGAGAGGGACAGAGAGAGAGAGCGACAGAGAGAGGGACAGAGTGAGAGAGAGGGACAGAGAGAGAGAGACAGAGAGAGGGACAGAGTGAGAGAGGGACAGAGAGAGGGACAGAGTGAGAGAGGGACAGAGAGAGAGACAGAGAGAGAGAGAGAGGGACAGAGAGTGAGAGAGGGACAGAGAGAGAGACAGAGAGAGAGAGAGAGGGACAGAGACAGAGAGACAGAGAGAGAGAGAGGGACAGAGAGGGAGAGAGACAGAGTGAGAGAGAGACAGAGAGAGAGAGGGACAGAGAGAGGGACAGAGGTGAGAGAGGGACAGAGAGAGAGAGGGACAGAGAGAGAGAGGGACAGAGAGAGAGAGGGACAGAGTGAGAGAGACAGAGTGAGAGAGGGACAGAGAGAGGGACAGAGAGAGAGACAGAGTGAGAGAGAGACAGAGAGAGAGAGAGACAGAGTGAGAGAGACAGAGTGAGAGGGACAGAGAGAGAGAGGACAGAGTGAGAGAGACAGAGTGAGAGAGGGACAGAGAGAGAGAGGGACAGAGAGAGAGAGGACAGAGAGAGAGAGGGACAGAGAGAGAGAGAGACAGAGAGAGAGAGGGACAGAGTGAGAGAGGGACAGAGAGAGAGGGACAGAGAGAGAGAGGGACAGAGAGAGAGAGAGACAGAGTGAGAGAGGGACAGAGAGAGAGGGACAGAGAGAGAGAGGGACAGAGTGAGAGAGAGGGACAGAGTGAGAGAGGGACAGAGAGAGAGGGACAGAGAGAGAGAGGGACAGAGTGAGAGAGAGGGACAGAGTGAGAGAGGGACAGAGAGAGAGGGACAGAGAGAGAGAGGGACAGAGAGAGAGAGAGACAGAGTGAGAGAGGGACAGAGAGAGAGGGACAGAGAGAGAGAGGGACAGAGTGAGAGAGAGGGACAGAGTGAGAGAGGGACAGAGAGAGAGGGACAGAGAGAGAGAGGGACAGAGAGAGAGACAGAGAGAGAGAGAGAGGGACAGAGAGAGAGAGAGGGACAGAGAGAGAGACAGAGAGAGAGAGAGAGGGACAGAGACAGAGAGACAGAGAGAGAGAGAGGGACAGAGAGGGAGAGAGACAGAGTGAGAGAGAGACAGAGAGAGAGAGGGACAGAGAGGGAGAGAGACAGAGAGAGAGGGACAGAGAGGGAGAGAGACAGAGAGAGAGAGAGACAGAGAGAGAGAGAGGGACAGAGAGGGAGAGAGACAGAGAGAGAGAGAGAGTCAGAGAGACAGAGTGAGAGAGGGACAGAGAGAGAGAGAGAGACAGAGTGAGAGAGGGACAGAGTGGGACAGAGAGAGAGAGAGAGAGAGAGAGGGACAGAGAGAGAGAGGGACAGAGATAGAGAGAGAGACAGAGTGAGAGAGGGACAGAGAGGGAGAGAGAGGGAGAGAGACAGAGAGAGAGGTGGGGGTTTGTGTCTCTGTTGTCTCTGATTCTGCCTCACACAGTCTCCCTGTTGTCTCTAACTGAGTTTTAATGACAGCCATTAGCAGTAGCAGCTGCTTCTCAGTGGGGTAGCGCTCTCACATCTGAGTGGACCCAGTATCAGCTCAACTCCCACTCCAGCAACTCAACACTGCAACTGCGGAACCCACAACACAGCACCTCCGACAGTGCGGCTCTCCCTCAGCACTGACCCTCCGACAGTGCGGCTCTCCCTCAGCACTGACCCTCCGACAGTGCGGCTCTCCCTCAGCACCGACCCTCCGACAGTGCGGCTCTCCCTCAGCACTGACCCTACGACAGTGCAGCTCTCCCTCAGCACTGACCCTCCGACAGTGCGGCTCTCCCTCAGTACTGACCCTCCGACAGTGCGGCTCTCCCTCAGCACTGACCCTCCAACAGCGCGGCTCTCCCTCAGCACCGACCCTCCGACAGCGCGACTCTCCCTCAGCACCGACCCTCCGACAGCGCGGCTCTCCCTCCGCACTGACCCTCCGACAGCGCGGCTCTCCCTCGGCGCTGACCCTCCGACAGCGCGGCTCTCCCTCAGCGCTGACCCTCCCTCCACGTGAGTGAATGATTTCCTGAATTTTATTCTGGATCACCACTTAACATTCCGATCAGGTCGAGCCTTTTGCGATGGGATAATTGCAGTGTTGAAATTCTCTGCGATTGTCGGAGCTGAATTATAAATCCGCTTAATCCTCTGTGAGATTGCCTTGGCAGCCTCAATTATAAACTGTCTGACATGTCCTCCCTCCCTCCCACACACACACACACCCTCAGCCCATCTCATCCTGATCACTGGAGTAGCTCCCTGAAAAAGATTATATTTCCAACAGCTGCTGGTATTGTTCCTGAGGCTCCGAACTGTGGAGTTATGGTGCGTGGTGAGAGAAAGATAGAGACAGATAGAGAGAGAGAGAGAGAGAGAGAGAGAAGAGAGGCAGGGAGTGACAGGGGCACGGAAAGAGACAGAGAGAGTGAGACAGGGCTTGTGAGAGAGAGACAGAGAGAGGGTAAGAGAGGCAGAGGCACAGAATGACAGAGACAGAGGGTGAGACAGGGCGTGGGGGAGAGAGAGAGAGAGAGAGAGAGAGGGAAAGAGAGACAGAGAGAGTGACAGAGACACAGAAAGACAGAGACAGAGGGTGAGGCAGGGGGAGTGGGAGAGAGAGGGAGAGAGAGAGGGAAAGAGACAGACAGAGAGAGAGCGTGCGAGTGTGAGAGAGAGAGTGTGAGGGGCAGAGTGAGGGGCAGATATAGTCAGAGAGTGAGGGACAGAGGGAGAGAGAATGAGAGAGAGAGAGTGAGAGAGACAGAGAGTGAGGGGTAGAGAGAGAAGGAGTGAGAGTGTGTGAGAGAGTGTGAGAAAGAGTGTGAGAGAGAGTAAGGGGCAGAGAGTGAGAGAGAGAGAATGAGAGAGAGTCTGAGAGAGAGAGAGTGTGAGAGAGAGAGAGTAAGGGGCAGAGAGTGAGAGAGAGAGTGAAAGAGAGTGTGAGAGAGAGTGAGAGTGAGAGTGAGCGAGTGAGAGAGAGAGTGTGTGAGAGAGAAAGGGGCAGAGAGTGAGAGAGAGAGAGTGTGAGAGAGAGTGAGAGTGAGAGTGAGCGAGTGAGAGAGAGAGTGTGTGAGAGAGAAAGGGGCAGAGAGTGAGAGAGAGAGAGTGTGAGAGAGAGTGAGAGTGAGAGTGAGCGAGTGAGAGAGAGAGTGTGTGAGAGAGAAAGGGGCAGAGAGTGAGAGAGAGAGAGTGTGAGAGAGAGTGAGAGTGAGAGTGAGCGAGTGAGAGAGAGAGTGTGAAAGAGAGAAAGGGGCAGAAAGTGAGAGAGAGAGAATGAGAGAGAGTCTGAGAGAGAGAGAGTAAGGGGCAGAGAGTGAGAGAGAGAGTGAAAGAGAGTGTGAGAGAGAGAGAGTAAGGGGCAGAGAGTGAGAGAGAGAGAATGAGAGAGAGTGTGAGAGAGAGAGAGGTAAGGGGCAGAGAGTGAGAGAGAGAGTGAAAGAGAGTGTGAGAGAGAGTGAGAGTGAGAGTGAGCGAGTGAGAGAGAGAGTGAGAGAGAGTGTAAAGAGAGTGAGACTGTGAGAGAGAGAGAGAGTGAGAGTGTGAGAGAGAGTAAGGGACAGAGAGAGTGAGAGAGAGTGTGAAAGAGAGAGAGTGAGACTGTGAGAGAGAGAGAGTGAGAGTGTGAGAGAGAGAGAGTGAGAGTGTGAGAGAGAGTAAGGGACAGAGAGAGTGTGAGAGAGAGAGAGAGAGTGAGAGTGTGAGAGAGAGTGAGGGTCAGAGAGTGAGAGAAAGAGTGAGAGTGAAAGAGTGTGTGAGAGAGAGAGAGACAGAGAGACAGCACGAGGGCAGAGATAATCAGAGAGTGAGAGGGAGAGGGAGAGACAGACGGAGAGGGAGGGAAAAACATAGAGAGGCAGAGAGAGAGCGAGTGAGTGAGTGAGGGTGAGGGCGAGGGTGAGGGCCAAACCTCCTTCCTGTTGCACGTGTGGGCGCTGTGACTGGGTTCGAGGCCGGAGGCGGGGTCGTGGCTGCGGGGGTGCGAGGGAGGGGGTGAAGGAGGGGAGGAGGGAACCCGCGTAGAGAGGGAGGAGCGAGAAGAAGCAGAGACGGAGCCACGGTTGAATTGCAAACCACCATCTTTAATAGGCAAACAAAGCGAGGGAACATCAGAAATCCCCCCATTCACATGCAGAGCCTCCAAAACCAGGGATTACCCCCCCCCCCCACCCTCTCCCGTCTGTCCAGCCCCTGGCACCACCCCCCCCCCAACCCCTCCCAACCTTTCCTGGGTCAGCCCCCCACTCCGCCCCCTGTTGGCCGCTCCTCGGGCCTATCGCATGCAGAGGGGGGTGTTGGGAACACAGGAGGGGGGATTGTCGGGGTCGGAGAGGTCAGCATCTCCCTTGGCATCCGCGGGCACAGGGGTGGGGTAGGGGAGGTGTTGTGGGGTGGGGTGGGGTGGGGGGGGGGGGTAGTTGGCCATCGGGGAAAAGTCGGACATCCGCGATGACCCCTCAGGCAGAACCTCCATCTCCAGCACCACCGCCGCTCTCCTCCCCGTCTCCTCCTCCTCCTCCTCCACCTCCGGCGCCTCTCCCCTCGGGTGCGTCACTCTGCTTGTGGGGTTCAGGGCCAACACCCTGGCTGGCGTAGAACTCCACCACTTGCTTGGGTACCTCAGCCAGCACGCACTTAGCCAACGCGGACGCAGGGGCCTAGAAACAGAAAGACAACATTGAGGAGCGTTGGGGGGGAGGGGAGGGAAACGTGTCAACCTTCATCTCATTCAGACTCCTTCCCCTAACCCTCTACCACCCCCACCCCACCCTCCGTGCTCTCTCTGCTTCCAGCCCCAGATTCTCAAACCAAACGTCCTGGGCCTAGATTATGGGCTCGAATCCCAGCAGTTGGGCCTAGATTATGGGCTCCAAGGGCTTTCAAGCCATAAACTAGGCCCAACGCCTGGGGGTCCAGCCCATAATCTAAACTCAACTGCAAGGAGTTCAGCCTATTATCTAGGCCCGAACTCCTGGGATTTGAGCCCATAATCTAGGCCCAACTCCTGGATTAGAGCCCGTAATCTAGGCCCAACTCCTAGGATTAGAGCCCATAATCTAGGCCCAACTCCTGGGATTAGAGCCCGTAATCTAGGCCCAACTCCTAGGATTTCAGCCTATAATCTTTGCCCAACTCCTGGACTGCAGCCCATAATTTAGGCCACACCCCTGAGGTTTAACACCATAAACTAGGCCCATCTCCTGGGATTTGAGTCCATAAACTAGGCCCAACTCCTGCGATTTAAGGCCATAAATTAGGGCCAACTCCTGGAATTTGAGCCCAAAATCTAGGCCCATCTCCTGAAATTTCAGCCTGTAAACTAGGCTTCGCTCCTGGGATTAAGCCCAGAAACTAAGCCCCAACTCCTGAGGATTTAAACCCAGGAGGTAGGCCTGAAGCCTCGCAGTTTTGTCCCATGAACCCAGGACCGGCGGTCCTTGTTTATAGGCTCAAATCCCAGGAGTTGGGCCTAGATATGAGCTCAAATCCCAGGAGCTGGGCGTAGTTTATGGGCCCCAATCCCAGGAGTTGGGCCTAGATTATGGGCTCAAATCCCAGGAGTTGGGCCTAGATTATGGGTTCCAATCCCAGGAATTGGGCCTATATTAGCGGCTCAAATCCCAGGAGTTAGCCCCAGATTATGGGCTCCAATCCCAGAATTTGGGCCTACCTTATGGGCTCCAATCCAGAAGTTGGGCCTAGATTACGGGCTCGAATACCAGGAGTTGGGCCTGGATTATGGGCTCCAATCCCAGGAGTTGGGCCTAGATTATGGGCTCTAATCTCAGAAGTTGGGCCTGGATTATGAGCTCAAATCCCAGGCAGTTGGGCCTAGGTAATGGGCTGAATCCCAGGAGTTGGGCCTAGTTTATGGCCTCCAATCCCAGGAGTTGGGCCTAGATTATGGCCTCCAATCCCAGGAGTTGGACCTAGATTATGGGCTCCAATCCCAGGAGTTGGGCCTAGATCACGGGCTCCAATCCCAGGATTGGGCCTAGATTACAGGCTCCAATCCCAGGAGTTGGGCCTAGATTACGGGCTCCAATCCCAGGAGTTGGGCCTAGATTACAGGCTCCAATCCCAGGAGTTGGGCCTAGATCACGGGCTCTAATCCCAGGAGTTGGTCCCAGATTACGGGCTCCAATCCCAGGAATTGGGCCTAGATTACAGGGCTCCAATCCCAGGTGTTGGGCCTAGATTACAGGCTCCAATCCCAGGAGTTGGGCCCTAGATTACAGGCTCCAATCCCAGGAGCTGGGCCTAGATTACAGGCTCCAATCCCAGGAGCTGGGCCTAGATCACGGGCTCCAATCCCAGGAGTTGGGCCTAGATTATGGGCTCCAATCCCAGGAGTTGGGCCTAGATCACAGGCTCCAATCCCAGGAGTTGGGCCTAGATTACAGGCTTCAATCCCAGGAGTTGGGCCTAGATTACAGGCTCCAATCCAGGAGTTGGGCCTAGATCACGGGCTCCAATCCCAGGAGTTGGGCCTAGATTACAGGCCTCCAATCCCAGGAGTTGGGCCTAGATTACAGGCTCCAATCCCAGGAGCTGGGCCTAGATTACAGGCTCCAATCCCAGGAGCTGGGCCTAGATTACAGGCTTCAATCCCAGGAGCTGGGCCTAGATTACAGGCTTCAATCCCAGGAGTTGGGCCTAAATTACGGGCTCCAATCCCAGGAGTTGGGCCTAGATCACAGGCTCCAATCCCAGGAGCTGGGCCGAGATTACAGGGCCGCTGTACCTTCTTGAAGTCGCGGAAGGGGACGAACTGGACGATGTCGCGGGCGGCGCACCGCCCGTGGGTGGAGAGCAGGATCCCATCGTCGCTGTCCAGCGTCCGCATGTCGGTGAAGTCCGCGTTGCCCACCCCGACGACAATGACCGACATGGGCAGGCGGGAGGCTTCCACGATGGCGTCGCGGGTCTCCCCGATGTCCGTCACCACCCCGTCGGTCCAGGATCAGGAGGATGTAGTACTTCTGCGGCGAGAGAGAGAGAGAGGGGGGGAGGTGGGGGTGGGTAAGGAGGCGTCACCAAGGAGCGAAGTTGGCCAACTTGGCCACCCTTCATCCCAGCCCACCCCACGCCCCACAAGACACGCCAGTTGCCCCCTCGCCCCACCCCGCCCCACCTCGCTCAGAGGCCGGACCAGGCCCTCCCACACCCCGCGAGAGGCAAGGGTTACACCCCCGTTGTTCAACAACCTCTCCCAGGACATCCAACGCCCCCCACAACCCAACGCATTCCTCCCCCAACCCTTCATCGTCCATCCTTTCTCCCATTGCCCCCTCCTCCCTCCATCCGAGGGGGAACCTCCTCCAGCCCCCCTGCACCCCCTCCCTATCTCTGTAACCGGCTCCAGCCCCCCTGCACCACCTCCCTATCTCTGTAACCTCCTCCAGCCCCCCTACACCCCTCCCTATCTCTGTAACCTCCTCCAGCCCCTACACCCCTCCCTATCTCTGTAACTCCTCCAGCCCCTACACCCCTCCCTATCTCTGTAACCTCCTCCAGCCCCCTACACTCCTCCCTATCTCTGTAACCTCCTCCAGCCCCTACAACCCTCCCTATCTCTGTAACCTCCTCCAGCCACTACACCCCTCCCTATCTCTGTAACTTCTTCCAGCCCGCCCCGACACCCCTCCCTATCTCTGTAACCTCCTCCAGCCCCTCCACCCCTCCCTATCTCTGTAACCTCCTCCAGACCCTACACCCCTCCCTATCTCTGTAACCTCCTCCAGCCCCAACACCCCTCCCTAACTCTGTAACCTCCTCCAGCCCCTACACCCCTCCCTATCTCTGTAACCTCCTCCAGCCCCTACACCCCTCCCTATCTCTGTAACCTCCTCCAGTCCCTACACCCCTCCCCATCTCTGTAACCTCCTCCAGCCCCTACACCCCTCCCTATCTCTGTAACCTCCTCCAGCACCAACACCCCTCCCTATCTCTGTAACCTCCTCCAGTCACTACACCCCTCCCCATCTCTGTAACCTCCTCCAGCCCCTACAGCCCTCCCTATCCCTGTAACCTCCTCCAGCCCCTACACCCCTCCCTATCTCTGTAACCTCCTCCAGTCCCTACACCCCTCCCCATCTCTGTAACCTCCTCCAGCCCCTACACCCCTCCCTATCTCTGTAACCTCCTCCAGCACCAACACCCCTCCCTATCTCTGTAACCTCCTCCAGTCACTACACCCCTCCCCATCTCTGTAACCTCCTCCAGCCCCTACACCCCTCCCTATCTCTGTAACATCCTCCAGCCCCTACACCCCACCGTATCTCTATAACCTCCTCCAGCCCCTACAACCCTCCCTATCTCTGTAACCTCCTCCAGCCCCCTACACCCCTCCCTATCTCTGTAACCTCCTCCAGCCTCTACACCCCTCCCTATCTCTGTAACCTCCTCCAGCCCCTACACCCCTCCCTATCTCTGTAACCTCCTCCAGCCCCTACACCCTCCCTATCTCTGTAACCTCCTCCAGCCCCTACACGCCTCCCTATCTCTGTAACCTCCTCCAGTCCCTACACCCCTCCCTATCACTGTAACCTCCTCCAGTCCCTACACCCCTCCCTATCACTGTAACCTCCTCCAGCCCCCTACACCCCTCCCTATCACTGTAACCTCCTCCAGCCCCTACACCCCTCCCTATCTCTGTAACCTCCTCCAGCCCCTACACCCCTCCCTATCTCTGAAACCTCTTCCAGCCTTTCTACACCCCTCCCTTTCTCTGTAACCTCCTCCAGCCCCTACACCCCTCCCTATCTCTGTAACCTCCTCCAGGCCCCTACACCCCTCCCTATCTCTGTAACCTCCTCCAGCCCCCTACACACCTCCCTATTTCTGTAAGCTCCTCCAGCCCCCTACACACCTCCCCATCTCTGTAACCTCCTCCAGCCACTACACGCCTCCCTATCTCTGTAACCTCCTCCAGCCCCTTCAACCCTCTCTATGTCTGTAACCTCCTCCAGACCCTACACACCTCCCCATCTCTGTAACCTCCTCCAGTCCCTACACCCCTCCCCATCTCTGTAACCTCCTCCAGCCCCCCTGCACCCCCTCCCTATCTCTGTACCCTCCTCTATCCCCTGCACCCCTCCCTATCTCTGTAACCACCTCCAGCCCCTACACCCCTCCCTATCTCTGTAACCTCCTCCAGCCCCTACAACCCTCCATCTCTCTGTTACCTGCTCCAGTCCCTCTACCCCTCCCTATCTCTGTAACCTCCTCCAGCCCCTACACCCCTCCCTATCTCTGTAACCTCCTCCAGCCCCTGCACCCCTCCCTATCTCTGTAACCTCCTCCAGTCCCTACACCCCTCCCTATCTCTGTAACCTCCTCCAGCACCCTACACCCCTCCCTATCTCTGTAACCTCCTCCAGTCCCTACACCCCTCCCTATCTCTGTAACCTCCTCCAGCACCCTACACCCCTCCCTATCTCTGTAACCTCCTCCAGACCCTACACCCCTCCCTATCTCTGTAACCTCCTCCAGCCCCAACACCCCTCCCTAACTCTGTAACCTCCTCCAGCCCCTACACCCCTCCCTATCTCTGTAACCTCCTCCAGCCCCTACACCCCTCCCTATCTCTGTAACCTCCTCCAGTCCCTACACCCCTCCCCATCTCTGTAACCTCCTCCAGCCCCTACACCCCTCCCTATCTCTGTAACCTCCTCCAGCACCAACACCCCTCCCTATCTCTGTAACCTCCTCCAGTCCCTACACCCCTCCCCATCTCTGTAACCTCCTCCAGCCCCTACAGCCCTCCCTATCTCTGTAACCTCCTCCAGCCCCTACACCCCTCCCTATCTCTGTAACCTCCTCCAGTCCCTACACCCCTCCCCATCTCTGTAACCTCCTCCAGCCCCTACACCCCTCCCTATCTCTGTAACCTCCTCCAGCACCAACACCCCTCCCTATCTCTGTAACCTCCTCCAGTCCCTACACCCCTCCCCATCTCTGTAACCTCCTCCAGCCCCTACACCCCTCCCTATCTCTGTAACATCCTCCAGCCCCTACACCCCACCCTATCTCTATAACCTCCTCCAGCCCCTACAACCCTCCCTATCTCTGTAACCTCCTCCAGCCCCCTACACCCCTCCCTATCTCTGTAACCTCCTCCAGCCTCTACACCCCTCCCTATCTCTGTAACCTCCTCCAGCCCCTACACCCCTCCCTATCTCTGTAACCTCCTCCAGCCCCTACACCCTCCCTATCTCTGTAACCTCCTCCAACCCCTACACGCCTCCCTATCTCTGTAACCTCCTCCAGTCCCTACACCCCTCCCTATCACTGTAACCTCCTCCAGTCCCTACACCCCTCCCTATCACTGTAACCTCCTCCAGCCCCCTACACCCCTCCCTATCACTGTAACCTCCTCCAGCCCCTACACCCCTCCCTATCTCTGAAACCTCTTCCAGCCTTTCTACACCCCTCCCTTTCTCTGTAACCTCCTCCAGCCCCTACACCCCTCCCTATCTCTGTAACCTCCTCCAGGCCCCTACACTCCTCCCTATCTCTGTAACCTCCTCCAGCCCCCTACACACCTCCCTATTTCTGTAAGCTCCTCCAGCCCCCTACACACCTCCCCATCTCTGTAACCTCCTCCAGCCACTACACGCCTCCCTATCTCTGTAACCTCCTCCAGCCCCTACAACCCTCTCTATGTCTGTAACCTCCTCCAGACCCTACACACCTCCCCATCTCTGTAACCTCCTCCAGTCCCTACACCCCTCCCCATCTCTGTAACCTCCTCCAGCCCCCCTGCACCCCTCCCTATCTCTGTAACCACCTCCAGCCCCTACACCCCTCCCTATCTCTGTAACCTCCTCCAGCCCCTACAACCTCCATCTCTCTGTAACCTCCTCCAGCCCCTACACCCCTCCCTATCTCTGTAACCACCTCCAGCCCCCTACACCCCTGCCTATCTCTGTAACCTCCTACAGCCCCCCTACACCCCTCCCTATCTCTGTAACCTCCTCCAGCCCCTACTCCCCTTCCCTATCTCTGTAACCTCCTCCCGCCCCTACTCCCCTCCCTATCTCTGTAACCTCCTCCAGCCCCTACAACCCTCCATCTCTCTGTAACCTCCTCCAGCCACTACACCCCTCCCTATCTCTGTAACTACTTTTATATTCAACTCCCCCTCACAATAAATAATGACATTCTATTAGATTTCCTAATGACCTGCTGTACCTGCACACTAACCTTCTGTGATTCATGCACTAGGACACCCAGATCCCTCTGTGTCTAGGGAGCTCTGCAATCTCTCACCATTTAGATAATACACTTCATACTAACCTTCTGTGATTCATGCACTAGGACACCCAGATCCCTCTGTGTCTAGGGAGCTCTGCAATCTCTCACCATTTAGATAATACACTTCATACTAACCTTCTGTGATTCATGCACTAGGACACCCAGATCCCTCTGTGTCTCAGAGCTCTGCAATCTCTCACCATTTAGATAATACACTTCATACTAACCTTCTGTGATTCATGCACTAGGACACCCAGATCCCTCTGCGTCTCAGAGCTCTGCAATCTCTCACCATTTAGGTAATACACTTCATACTAACCTTCTGTGATTCATGCACTAGGACACCCAGATCCCTCTGCACCTCAGAGCTCTGCAATCTCTCACCATTTAGATAATACACTTCATACTAACCTTCTGTGATTCATGCACTAGGACACCCAGATCCCTCTGTACCTCAGAGCTCTGCAATCTCTCACCATTTAGATAATACACTTCATACTAACCTTCTGTGATTCATGCACTAGGACACCCAGATCCCTCTGTGTCTAGGGAGCTCTGCAATCTCTCACCATTTAGATAATACACTTCATACTAACCTTCTGTGATTCATGCACTAGGACACCCAGATCCCTCTGTGTCTAGGGAGCTCTGCAATCTCTCACCATTTAGATAATACACTTCATACTAACCTTCTGTGATTCATGCACTAGGACACCCAGATCCCTCTGTGTCTCAGAGCTCTGCAATCTCTCACCATTTAGATAACACACTTCATACTAACCTTCTGTGATTCATGCACTAGGACACCCAGATCCCTCTGCGTCTCAGAGCTCTGCAATCTCTCACCATTTAGATAACACACTTCATACTAACCTTCTGTGATTCATGCACTAGGACACCCAGATCCCTCTGTACCTCAGAGCTCTGCAATCTCTCACCATTTAGATAATACACTTCATACTAACCTTCTGTGATTCATGCACTAGGACACCCAGATCCCTCTGTGTCTAGGGAGCTCTGCAATCTCTCACCATTTAGATAATGCACTTCATACTAACCTTCTGTGATTCATGCACTAGGACACCCAGATCCCTCTGTGTCTCAGAGCTCTGCAATCTCTCACCATTTAGATAATACACTTCACACTAACCTTCTGTGATTCATGCACTAGGACACCCAGATCCCTCTGCGTCTCAGAGCTCTGCAATCTCTCACCATTTAGATAATACACTTCATACTAACCTTCTGTGATTCATGCACTAGGACACCCAGATCCCTCTGCACCTCAGAGCTCTGCAATCTCTCACCATTTAGATAATACACTTCATACTAACCTTCTGTGATTCATGCACTAGGACACCCAGATCCCTCTGTACCTCAGAGCTCTGCAATCTCTCACCATTTAGATAATACACTTCACACTAACCTTCTGTGATTCATGCACTAGGACACCCAGATCCCTCTGCGTCTCAGAGCTCTGCAATCTCTCACCATTTAGATAATACACTTCACACTAACCTTCTGTGATTCATGCACTAGGACACCCAGATCCCTCTGCGTCTCAGAGCTCTGCAATCTCTCACCATTTAGATAATACACTTCACACTAACCTTCTGTGATTCATGCACTAGGACACCCAGATCCCTCTGTGTCTCAGAGCTCTGCAATCTCTCACCATTTAGATAATACACTTCACACTAACCTTCTGTGATTCATGCACTAGGACACCCAGATCCCTCTGCACCTCAGAGCTCTGCAATCTCTCACCATTTAGATAATACACTTCACACTAACCTTCTGTGATTCATGCACTAGGACACCCAGATCCCTCTGTGTCTCAGAGCTCTGCAATCTCTCACCATTTAGATAATACACTTCATACTAACCTTCTGTGATTCATGCACTAGGACACCCAGATCCCTCTGCGTCTCAGAGCTCTGCAATCTCTCACCATTTAGATAATACACTTCATACTAACCTTCTGTGATTCATGCACTAGGACACCCAGATCCCTCTGCACCTCAGAGCTCTGCAATCTCTCACCATTTAGATAACACACTTCATACTAACCTTCTGTGATTCATGCACTAGGACACCCAGATCCCTCTGCGTCTCAGAGCTCTGCAATCTCTCACCATTTAGATAATACACTTCATACTAACCTTCTGTGATTCATGCACTAGGACACCCAGATCCCTCTGCGTCTCAGAGCTCTGCAATCTCTCACCATTTAGATAATACACTTCATACTAACCTTCTGTGATTCATGCACTAGGACACCCAGATCCCTCTGCACCTCAGAGCTCTGCAATCTCTCACCATTTAGATAATACACTTCATACTAACCTTCTGTGATTCATGCACTAGGACACCCAGATCCCTCTGCATCTCAGAGCTCTGCAATCTCTCACCATTTAGATAACACACTTCATACTAACCTTCTGTGATTCATGCACTAGGACACCCAGATCCTGCTGTGTCTCAGAGCTCTGCAATCTCTCACCATTTAGATAATACACTTCATACTAACCTTCTGTGATTCATGCACTAGGACACCCAGATCCCTCTGTGTCTCAGAGCTCTGCAATCTCTCACCATTTAGATAATACACTTCATACTAACCTTCTGTGATTCATGCACTAGGACACCCAGATCCCTCTGTGTCTCAGAGC
>JANJGN010004019.1:0-37691 GCA_026770705.1 Isurus oxyrinchus
AAAGCCTGAGGACAGCCAACAAAATGACCGACTGCCTGAGGACAGCCAACAAAATGGTGGACAGCCTGAAAGCGGCTAACAAAATAGCCGACATCCTGAGAGCGGCCAACAAAATGACCGACAGCCTGATGACAGCCAACAAAATGGCAGACTGCCTGAGAGCGTCCAACAAAACGGCCGACTGCCTGAGGACGTCCAACAAAATGGCTGACTATCTGAGACTGACAAACAAAACGGCCAACAGCCTGTGAACAGCCAACAAAACGGCCAACTACCTGAGAGCAGCCAATTAAACAGCCGACTGCCTGAGAGTGGCCAACAGCCTGAGGACAGCCAATAAAATGGCTGACAGCCTGAGGACAGCCAACAAAATGGCTAACTGCCTGTCAGCAGCCAACAAAATGACTGACTACCGATGAGCAGCCAACAAAATGGCTGACTGCCTGTGAAAGGCCAACAAAATGGCCGACTGCATGAGATCGGTCAACAAAATGGCCAACTGCCTGTGAGTGGCCAACAAAATGACTGCCTGCCTGTGAACGGCCAACAAAATGGCCGACTGCCTGAGATCGGCCAACAAAATGGCCAACTGCCTGTGAATGGCCAAGAAAATGGCCGACTGCCTGAGAGTGGCCAACAAAATGGCCGACTGCCTGAGAGTGGCCAACAAAATGGCCGACTGCCTGAGAGTGGCCAACAAAATGGCCGACTGCCTGAGAGTGGCCAACAAAATGGCCGACTGCCTGAGAGTGGCCAACAAAATGGCCGACTGCCTGAGAGTGGCCAACAAAATGGCCGACTGCCTGAGGACAGCCAACAAAATAGCCGACTGCCTGAGGACAGCCAACAAAATGGCCGACAGCCTGAGGACCCAACAAATTTGCTGATTGCCTGAGGACAGCCAACAAAATGGAGGACAGCCTGAAAGCGGCTAACGAAACAGCTGACCATCTGTGAGCGGCCAATAAAATAGCCGAATGCCTGTGAGCAGCCTACAAAATGGCCGACAGCCTGAGGACAGCCAGTAAAATGGCCGACTGCCTGAGGAAGCCAACAAATGGCGGACTGCCTGAGAGCAGCCAAGGAAAACGGCCGACTGCCTGATTCCAGCCAAAAAAACGGCCGCCGACTGCCTGATTCCAGCCAAAAAAACGGCCGACTACCTGAGACTGGCCAACAAAAATGGCTGACTGCCTGAGAACGGCCAACAAAATGGCCGACAGCCTGTGAACAGCCAACAAAATGGCCGACTACCTGTGAGCAGCCAACAAAACGGCCGACTGCCTGAGAGCGGCCAACAGCCTGAGGACAGCCAACAAAATGGCCGACTGCCAGAGAGCAGCCAACAAAATGGCCGACAGCCTGAGGACAGCCAACAAAATGGCCACAGCCTGAGGACAGCCAACAAAATGGAGGACGGCCAACAAAATAGCTAACTGCCTGTGAGCGGCCAACAAAATGACTGACTGCCTGTGAGCAGCCATCAAAATGGCCGACTGCCTGAGAGCGGCCAACAAAATGGCCGACTGCTTGAGAGCAGCCAACAAAATGGCCGCTGAAGGAAACAGAAATGTGAAACGGGTGGAGTTTGGGGGTGACGGTAACAAGTGGTGCTATAATCTCAATGTAGAGGTGTACACACACACACATACAAACACAGTGATCAAAGGTCCTTACCAAATGTTTATTTAATTTACAGCATGGTTTGTCTTCATAACACTGTCTCTCTCTCTCTCTCTCTCTCTATCAAATCGGAGCGTCTCTTTCAGTCCCAATGGATTCAGGAATCTCCACCAAAACCTCCGCAATGCCCGCCCCTCCCGGCACTGATCCAGGGAAATCCGAAACCGTTCTCTTCCTCTTCCCCGTCAGACTCGGTGCCACAACGGGCGGGAGTACCCGTGGATCAATCGCGGGCACGGGGGGGTGTGGGGGGAGTGGGGGGATGCTGGGTGCGGGCCACCGGCCCGGCGGGTCTCATTCGTGTCTCCCAAGTCTCCGGTCCGCGTTCCAGAGACGCAAGCCCCGTAGTGCGGGGGCCGCACATTCCTGGTGCCCGTGCGGGTGGGCTGGGGTGGGGTGTGGGCGGCCCGGTCAGAGGCATCGTTTTTTTTGGACGAGACCTTAAAAGCGAGGACACCCATCGGCATATTCCACGGCGGGGTGTGGGGGGGGATGGGTGGTAAAGGTCCCATTCCCATTCGTTGCTCCAGGGTCAGGAAGAGGGGAAGGTGAAATGTGGGCTTCGCTGGCTAGACCCAGCATTTGCTGCCCATCCCTAATTGCCCCCTTCAGCTGGTGGCGGTGGGTGAGCCGACTTCTTGAGCCGCTGCAGCCCCTGTGCTGTAGGTACACCCACCGTGCTGTTAGGGAGAGAGTTCCCAGGATTTTGACCCGGCGACAGTGAAGGAACGGCCGATATATTCCCAAGTCGGGATGGCGAGTGCGGCTCGGAGGGGGAACTTCCAGGTGGGGATGTTCCCCGTGCGCCTGCTGCCCTCGTCCTTCTAGATGGTAGCGGCCGTGGGTTTGGAAGGTGCTGTCGAAGGAGCCTCGGTGAGTTGCTGCGGTGCATCTTGTAGATGGTACACACGCTGCTGCTACTGTGCGTCGGTGGTGGAGGGAGTGAATGTTGGAGGTGGCGGAGGGAGTGAATGTTGAAGGTGGCGGAGGGAGTGAATGTTGAAGGTGGTGGAGGGAGTGAATGTTGAAGGTGGTGGATGGAGGGAGTGAATGTTGAAGGTGGTGGATGGAGGGAGTGAATGTTGAAGGGTGGTGGATGGAGGGGAGTGAATGTTGAAGGTGGTGGAGGGAGTGAATGTTGAAGGTGGTGGATGTGAGTGTTGAAGGTGGCGGAGGGAGTGAATGTTGAAGGTGATGGAGGGAGTGAATGTTGAAGGTGGCGGAGGGAGTGAATGTTGAAGGGGTGGATGGAGGGAGTGAATGTTGAAGGTGGCGGGAGGGAGTGAATGTCGAAGGCGGAGGGAGTGAATGTTGAAGGTGGCGGAGGGAGTGAATGTTGAAGGTGGCGGAGGGAGTGAATGTTTGAAGGTGGTGGAGGGAGTGAATGTTGAAGGTGGCAGAGGAGGGAGTGAATGTTGAAGGTGGCGGAGGAGGGAGTGAATGTTGAAGGTGGCGGAGGGAGTGAATGTTGAAGGTGGCGGAGGGAGTGAATGTTGAAGGTGGCGGAGGAGTGAATGTTGAAGGTGGCGGAGGGAGTGAATGTTGAAGGTGGCGGAGGGAGTGAATGTTGAAGGTGGTGGAGGGAGTGAATGTTGAAGGTGGCGGAGGGAGTGAATGTTGAAGGAGGCGGAGAGAGTGAATGTTGAAGGTGGCGGAGGGAGTGAATGTTGAAGGTGGCGGAGGAGGGAGTGAATGTTGAAGGTGGCAGAGGGAGTGAATGTTGAAGGTGGCGGAGGGAGTGAATGGTGAAGGTGGCGGAGGGAGTGTGTGTTGAAGGTGGAGGAGGGAGTGAATGTTGAGGGTGGAGGAGGGAATGAATTTTACCCGACTACACCTCTGTGCTGGAGACGGGCCAGCCCGCTCGCTCGCCGTGACCTGGTCATCCCCTTTTCAAAGGGCGTCGGCGATTGAGGGGTAAACTATGGCCCCCAGGAGAAGGGAGATGCCCCATCCCCTCCCCCCACTTGAAGCCGGTGGGCGGGGTAGAACCAATGGAAAGCGATGGCGCAGCAAGGGGCCAGGCCAGGCCATTCGGCCCATCGCGCCCACGCAGTCCCACGAGGGGGGAGTTTGGGTGCTCGGGGTGGGGGGGGGGGGCCACGGGAACCTGGGGGGGCTGAGGGGGTAGTGGGGTTCAAAAAATAAATAAATAAACGCACCAATTGGCAGGGCTGGAAGCTCCCCTTCCGAGCGTGGGCTCTGCCGTGGGCGGTGGTTGGTGCTGGGGGGGGGGGGGGGGGGGGGGGGTGGTAATCCCAGCGAGGTCCATCAACCCACCGCACCACACAACCCCACCCTTCGCCAACCCCCGGTGGATAGTCTCCGTTAGGGGGCTCCGACATTGACCGGCAAACGCCGACGTTCTGTTAACCAGACGCGCGTTCCTGTTCGGCCATCAACCGGGGGGGAAAACGTCACCGAGAAACCAGCCGGCGTCAAGTCACCGGTTCTCCAACGGCGGGGCGGGTGGAGCCTCGGACCCCATCCCCGGTGAAGTCGCGGTGGGGAGGCTGAGGCAACACAGCCAGTGTCTCCCCACCTGCTGAGTCGGTGGCGGCGATTGCTTGCCCTCACCACAGAGGTTGGCGGTGAAGCGGGGATGGCGGGCGGGGTGGTGGTGGTTGTGGCGCTGGAGATGACGGGGGTGGGGGGGAGGGAGAGTCCGGAAAAGGAGGGCATTGGGCCCTCGAAGTCGCTGGCAAACCGCGTCAAAAAAATTATCATTCCTGCCCTCGACCGCTCTGAGCCTCGGCTCAGCCGGCGCTTCACCGGGATCCAGGGACTGCCAGACGTCCGGGGGGGACACACCTCCCACCCCTCTCAGGCCCGCCTCTCCCGGCTGGTGAAATTCAGCCGGCCACCTCCTTCCGCCCGCTCCTCGTGGCGACTCGTCCCTCGCCGCCCCCTACCCTACCCCGCGCCGTCCGCACCGTCTTTTCCAAGTCGTCCATCCGGGCAATCGGGTCGGTCCCCTGGACTCACTCAGACATCATGTCTCCTGTGTGCGTTTAAAACAAAAGGGGGTCAAACTGGGTTGACTTCAATCAGACCACCCTCCCTGCTTCCCCCCACCCCACCGCCACCCCCCCAGCTCTACCACCTCCTTCTCACCACCCCTACCCCAATCTGTTTCTGACCTCGAACCCACATTCCTGCACCACCCCCCCAAACCACCAGCCCTCGCCCACATTCGCTTATCACGAATCCGTCTCGTTCCGCCTGAAAAATATGCCATGTAAGCCTCCTTTAAACTTTGTCTTTGGTTTTAGAGCCAACCCTAATTTTAGGGGCTGTGTTTATTTTATCCCTCACTTTGTTAACCTGGTTTATTTGGCTGACTCTAAAGGAGTTACCCCACCCCACCCCCTCGTGCGCATACGTACGAATTAGGAGCAAGGAGCGGGCCCCATTTAGCACCCCCCCACCCCCACCGCTGTTTAAAAACAAGGAAGCAGGGGGGTGGGCGGGTGGTGATCGCCCTTTTAGGACGGAGACGAGGCACACATGCACCGACACATGCACACACACACACACACGCACAGACACTCCTGATAATTTGACCCTTTTAGCTTCCGGATCGTTGTGGTGAATCTGCTTTGCTCTCCACCACTCACCCCACCCTGCCACCACTCAGAGGCTGATATATCCTTCCTGAGGTGGTGGGTGGGGGAGGGCCCGGGATCAAAGGCAGTTCCCCCAGAAGGGGTCTGACCAGAGATGTGTACAGCTGAAGCGTAACATCCAAAACCCCCACCGCCCCACCCTTCGTATTCCGGCACCTCGGCGAAAGGGGCTGGGGAAGCATAACCTCCTATTTTTTAGTCGTTATTTAACAATTGCAGGGAGACGATAGCGTACCGTCATGGTCAGGTCGCTGCACGGGTAATCCAGAGGCCCCAGGCTAATGTTCTTGGGAGTGGGGGTTGGGGGGGGGGGGGGCGGGTGGAGAGCAGCCGGTGGAATTTCAATTCAATCAATTTCTAAAAACCTGGAATCATGAAGCCAGTTTCAGTCACAGGGACTGTGAAAACCATCATCGATGGTCATAAAAGAAATCCCATCTGGTTCACTCATGTTCCCCTTCAGGGAAGGGGGAAATCTGCCACCCTTACCCAGCCTGGCCTACACGTGACTCCACCCCCCCCCACACACACACGCACACACAGCAACGTGGTCAACTCTTAACTTGCCCCACACCCACCCCCCACGAAATAGCCAAGCGAGTCGCTCAACCAAAGCCCACAATATCTCACTCGGACAGCAGACACGGGTCACTGAGAGGAGGCGTGGATTTAATTGTTTTTTGTGTGCGGGGTGGGGGTAGGGGTACGTTGTGGGTCGGGGGGTGGTGGTGGGGGTAGGGGTACGTTGTGGGTCGGGGTGGTGGGGGGGGAATGAGGGGTACGTTGTGGGTCAGGGGGGTGGGGGGGGGTGTCATGTGTACGTTGTGGGTCGGGGAGTGTCATGGGTACGTTGTGGGTTGGGGGGTGGTGGGGGGAGGGGTACATTGTGGGTCGGGATGGTGGGGGGGGGTCATGGGTACGTTGTGGGTCGGGGGGGGTGGTGGGGGGGAGGGGTATGTTGTGGGTGGGGGGGGGTGAGGGGTACGTTGTGGGTCGGGGGGTGGTGTGGGGGTGAGGGGTACGTTGTGGGTCGGGGGATGGTGGGGGTTGAGGGGTTCGTTGAGGGTCAGGGGTGGTGGGGGCGTGAGGGGTACGTTGTGGGTCAGGGGGGTGAGGGGTACGTTGTGGGTGGGGGGGGGGGTGAGGGGTACGTTGTGGGTAAGGGGTACATTGTGGGTTGGGGGGGTGGTGTGGGAGGTGAGGGGTACGTTGTGGGTCGGGGGGGGTGGTGGGGGTTGAGGGGTTCATTGTGGGTGGGGAATGAGGGGTACGTTGTGGGTCGGGGGTGGTGGGGGGGGTGAGGGGTACATTGTGGGTGAGGGATGAGGGGTACGTTGTGGGTGGGGGGTGAGGGGTACATTGTGGGTCGGGGGGTTGAGGGGTATGTTGTGGGTCGGGGGGGGTGGTGGGGGGGTGAGGGGTACATTGTGGGTCGGGGGTGGTGGGGGGGGGCGAGGGGTACGTTGTGCGTCAGGGAGTGGTGGTGGGGGGTGAGGGGTATGTTGAGGGTCAGGGGAGTGGGGGGGAGGGGTGAGGGGTATGTTGTGGGTCAGGGGGGTGGGGGGAAGGGTGAGGGGTATGTTGTGGGTTGGGGGTGAAGGGTATGTTGTGGTTTTGGGGTGAGGGGTACGTTGTGGGTTGGGGGTGAGGGGTACGTTGTGGGTTGGGGGTGAGGGGAACGTTGTGGGTTGGGGGTGAGGGGTACATTGTGGGTTGGGGGTGTGGGGTACATTGTGGGTTGGGGGTGTGGGGTACATTGTGGGTTGGGGGTGAGGGGTACATTGTGGGTCGGGGGTGAGGGGTACGTTGTGGGTCGGGGGGTGGGGTGAGGGGTACGTTGTGGGTCGGGGGT
This sequence comes from Isurus oxyrinchus, assembly GCA_026770705.1. Lineage (NCBI taxonomy): Eukaryota > Metazoa > Chordata > Chondrichthyes > Lamniformes > Lamnidae > Isurus > Isurus oxyrinchus. The sequence continues at coordinate 7,159 of JANJGN010004019.1, forward strand.
GAGGGGTACGTTGTGGGTCGGGGGGTGAGGGGTATGTTGTGGGTCGGGGGGGTGGGGTGAGGGGTACTTTGTGGGTGGGGGGGTGGGGTGAGGGGTACGTTGTGGGTCGGGGGTGAGGGGTACATTGTGGGTCGGGGGTTGAGGGGTACGCTGTGGGTCGGGGGGGTGAGGGGTACGTTGTGGGTCGGGGGTGAGGGGTACATTGTGGGTCGGGGGGTGGGGTGAGGGGTACGTTGTGGGTCGGGGTGAGGGGTACATTGTGGGTCGGGGGGGTGGGGTGAGGGGTACTTTGTGGGTGGGGGGGTGGGGTGAGGGGTACGTTGTGGGTCGGGGGTGAGGGGTACATTGTGGGTCGGGGGTTGAGGGGTACGTTGTGGGTCGGGGGGGTGAGGGGTATGTTATGGGTCGGGGGTGAGGGGTACATTGTGGGTTGGGGGGGGGTGAGGGTACGTTATGGGTCGGGGGGGTGGTGGGGGGGTGAGGGGTACGTTGCGGTTGGGGGGTAAGGGGTACGTTGCGGTTGGGGGGTAAGGGGTACGTTGCGGTTGGGGGGTAAGGGGTACATTATGGGTTGGGGGATGGTGAGGGGGTGAGGGTTACCTTGTGGTTGGGGGGGGGTGAGGGGTACATTGTGTTTGGGGGGGTGAGGGGTACATTGTGATGGGGGGGTGAGGAATACGTTGTGGTTGGGGGGTGAGGGGTACGTTGTGGTGGGGGGGTGAGGGGTACGTTGTGTTTGGGGGGGGTGAGGGGTACATTGTGGTGGGGGGGTGAGGGATACGTTGCGGTTGGGGGATAAGGGGTACGTTGTGGTTGGGGGGTGAGGAGTACGTTATGGGTCGGGGGATGGTGGGGGGGTGAGGGTTACGTTGTGGTGGGGGGGTGAGGGTTACGTTGTGGTGGGGGGGTGAGGGGTACATTGTGGTGGGGGGGGGTGAGGGTTACGTTGTGGTGGGGGGGTGAGGGGTACGTTGTGGTGGGGGGGGTGAGGGTTACGTTGTGTTTGGGAGGGTGAGGGGTACATTGTGGTGGGGGGGGTGAGGGTTACGTTGTGGTGGGGGGGTGAGGGGTACATTGTGGTGGGGGGGGGTGAGGGTTACGTTGTGGTGGAGGGGTGAGGGGTACATTGTGGTGGGGGGGTGAGGGATACGTTGTGGTGGGGGGGTGAGGGGTACATTGTGGTGGGGGGGTGAGGGATACGTTGTGGTGGGGGGGTGAGGGGTACATTGCGGTGGGGGGGTGAGGGATACATTGTGGTGGGGGGGTGAGGGGTACGTTGTGTTTGGGAGGGTGAGGGATACGTTGTGGTGGGGGGGTGAGGGGTACGTCATGGCAGCAGCGGAGGGGGGGTAGATGTCGGCTGGTGTTTATTGCCGGTTCGCAGTACCGCCCACCTCCCTCCCCCACCCCCGAGAAGGCCGGGACGTAGGGGGGGTGGGGGTGGGGAGGTGGAGGTGCGGAGATGCCGGATTTGACGGGGGAGGGTGGGGGTGGGGGCTGGGAGGAGGCTTGTGATGGGGTATCGCAGCTAAAAAAGCCGACCTGGGACCAGAGGACGCGCGAGGGAGGGTAAAGGCCGGCAGTCTGCCTAAACCTACACACCGCAACCCCCCCTGTCCCCGGTGGCCCCCCCCACCCCCCCACCACCCCCCCCCACCCCGGCCAAACCCCCCCCTCCCCAGCTCCGCAGCTGCCTTAACGCCGACAGGGAGCCTCTTACGTCCCACGTTATTTCCCCCACCCAAATCCTGACACCGCCACGGGATCCAAATTCGCGCCCTGGCGGTTTTTAACCCGGCGCCAGCCCAGGAAAAGCCCCCCCACCCAACTCACCGCCCCCCCCCACCACCTCGCCCCGGCGAAACATGATTGAATAAATAAACAAAGGTGGACGGTCAGAAACCTCCTGCTGGGTGCCGGCCCTTTAAGAAACACATGCTGATGGGAGTGCTGGCTGGTGGGAGCCGGGGGTGGGGTGGGGGGGGGGTGTTGTCGGCCGGCTGTCAGTGACCCTCCTCACCGAGAGGAAACGTCCACTTTCGCAGTGCGGCTTCCTCTCTGTCTCTCCCCGCCGCCCGCTGTTTACTTAAAAGCGAGGTCAGCTCGCCGGCGGCAGGAAACAGAGACTTGGCGAGGGCGAGGGGTTGCGGAGAGTGGGGGGTGGGGAGGGAGGGTGGTGGTTCCAGGTGGGGTGGGGGAGGTGGGAATGGGGTCGAGGATCGGAACATTCCAGCGTTACAACGGGCTCCCCCGAGACAAAGTCCCAACGAACGCCTCCTCCGGGACTCGGAGTCAAATCCAGCCCGGAATGGCGGGGTAATGGGGGGGGGGAGGTGGAGTGTGTGGGTGGGGGCCAGCTGAAGGCCTCGTCTCTCTCTCTTTCCCTCTCTCTCTCTCTCTCTTTGAAGGGGGTGGGGTGGACTCAGTTGTTGGTGGAGAGGGGGTGGGTGGGTGGCCGTCAGTGGGTCAGACACTGACCTCTCACCACCTAGGACCAAATCCAGCCTCACGCTGGTCGGAGGGGGATGATTGGATCGAGGGCTTGTAGACTGTATCCTGATCCCAGTCTTAAAGCACACACCACACACAGGCACACGCATACAAGCACAGGCACGCACACAGACACACTCACACAGACACACACAAACACAGATACACACACACAGACACAAACACACAAAGACATACACGGACACAAACAAAGGCACACACACAGACACACACATGCACACACACAAGACACACAAAGGCACACACACACGACACACAGACACAGACGCACAAAGGCATACACAGACACACACACCGACACACAAAGGCACAGACACATAAAAGCACACAGACACACACACAGACCCAAAGGCACAGACACACACAGACAAACAAACACAAAAGCACACACACACAGACACACATGAACACACACACACACACACACAAAGGCACACACACAGACTCACAAAAGCACACACAGGCACACACACAGACACACAAAAGCAGACACACGGCACACACACAGACACACAAAGGTACAGACACACAAAAACACACAGGCACACATACACACAACACAGGCACACAAAGGTGCGCACAGACAAAGGCGCACACACAGACACACAAAGGCGCACACACAGACACACAAAGGCGCACACACAGACACACAGACACAGACGCACAAAGGCATACACAGACACACACACCGACACACAAAGGCACAGACACATAAAAGCACACAGACACACACACAGACCCAAAGGCACAGACACACACAGACAAACAAACACAAAAGCACACACACACAGACACAAAGGCACACGCACACACAAAGACACACATGAACACACACACACACACACACACACAAAGGCACACACACAGACTCACAAAAGCACACACAGGCACACACACAGACACACAAAAGCAGACACACGGCACACACATAGACACACAAAGGTACAGACACACAAAAACACACAGGCACACATACACACAACACAGGCACACAAAGGTGCGCACAGACAAAGGCGCACACACAGACACACAAAGGCGCACACACAGACACACAAAAACACACACACACAGACACACAAAAACACACACACACAGACACACAAAGGCACACACAACACAGGCACATACACACACACATACTTAGACACACACATACATAGACATACACAGACTCACACACACACCTTTGCCCTTTAGTTTCCTTTTTAATGTTTTATTTTGAATTATTACTCAATTTCGTATAGCCACGCCCCCTCCCCCTCACCCTAACCCCCACTCTACGACATTCACCCTTTCATGCGGCCCAGCAGATTTCCCGGGGGAGGGGGTGGGGTGGGGTGTAGTTCCCAGGGCTGCCCGCTGGTTGGTCCGCCCCAGACCGGCACGTGCCTCCTGTTAAAGGTCAGAGCCCACCCGCCTTCATCACCACCCCCCCTACTCCCCCACCCCGCCCCCCCCACTCCCCCCCACCAACCCCCAAACTTAATGAGTGCTCTCAGAGGTTAACCGGCCTTCCAAATGCACTGGGCTGGATTTCATGCCCAGCCCTGGTGAAACTGCCACACCGGAGGCCGGTGCTGGGGATTTTGGCTTCCCCACACCCACCCCCCCCACCCCCGATAACCTTTCACCCACCTTGCTTACCAACAATCTATCTCGCTTATCAAGACCCCGCTCCCACCGCCTTTCGAGGAAGAGATTTCCAAAGACTCGCCGCCCTCTGAGAGAAAAAGTTTCTCCTCGTCTCCGTCCTAAATGGGCGACCCCCTTATTTTTAAACAGTGACCCCCCCCCCCTCCAGTTCTAGATTCCCCCACAAGAGGAAACAGCCTCTCCACATCCGCCCTGTCAAGACCCCCTCAGGATCTTAAAGCTTTCAATCGAGTCGCCTCTCACTCGTCTAAACTCCAGTGGATACAAGCCCGGCCCATCCAACCTTCCCACATTCGACAGGCTGCCCATCCCTGGTATGAGTCTGGTCAACCTCCTCTGTACGGCTTCCAACGCATTGACATCCTTCCTCAAAATAAGGAGAACCGACACTGTGCACCATGCTCCAGGTGTGGTCTCACCGGTGCCCACCACCCCCCCCCCACACCCCCCCGGTACAACTGAAGCGTAACCATCCCGACTTCGGCAGTCAGGTGACGGACCCAGGCCCCTCAGGGCAGGCGTCCCCGCTCTCTTACCTCCGCCGCTCTCGGTGTGGCCGGTGGTGGTCTGGTCGGCAGGGCACGGAACGTCCAGGAACAGCTTGCTCCCCATTCCCATGGAAACCATCTCCCGCAGCCGCATCTCTGGAAAGAGGGAAAGACGCCGGTTTCCGGAATGTCTCTCGGGGGAACCCGGACCGGCACGACGAGCGGAAAGAAGGCAACGGCGCGTGGAGGGGGTATGGGGGGGGGGGGGGGTGGGGAGGGTCGGGTTTGTGAAGTGGGAATTGGGCGGGGAGCGGCGCGATCTCTGTCGATTCAGAACGACCGATCCCTCCCCGGCTCTGAGGGAGCCTGGGATTGAATTCAAGCCCCGAGTGGATTGGTGGAGGGGGGGTGGGGGGGGGGGGGGGGGGGGGGGGGGTGGCGGGGGAGGGACGAAGCTCTCCCCCTCTCTCTCTCTCTCTCTGTTTGTCTGTCTGATGGCCGACGAGGGAGGTGGTGGTGGGGCGGCGTGGTTAAGGCACCAACTGTCTCGCCCTCTAGTGGGGGGGTCCCCGATGCGCGAGCAGTGTCTCAGGTCACCCGAGTGCCAGCTGGCAGCCTTCAATGGGCGAGGCCCGCCGTCGCTGGAATGCCGACACGGTCCCACTCCCCGCGGCTCACCCTGTACGCCGCCAGCCTCTCGCCGCCCCCACCCCTGCTCCACCCCCCCCCCCGCTCCTCACCTTTATTCTGCGAGGCCTGCCTCCACAGGATCTGGGCGATGTCTCGTGTCCACGCCTGCTTGACGTCCGCCGACTCGGCCTGGAAGACGTAGGCCTCGTGCGACTGCCTGCGTCGGAACCAGAGCTCGAAGCGCAGGCCGGTGTCGCCGATGTTCTCCGTCAGCCCCACGTCCGCCGTCTGAGGCACCAGGAGGGGAGAGAGAGAGAGAGATGGAGGGAGGGAAAGGGAGAGAGAGAGAGGGAAAGGAAGAGAGAGAGAGAGATGGAGAGAGAGAGAAGGAGATGGAGAGAGAGAGAGAGATGCAGATGGAGAGAGAGCGAGAGAAAGATGGAGAGAGAGAGAGGAACAGAGAGAGGAGAAGGGAGAGAGAGAGAGAAAGGTGGAGAGAGAGAGAGAGATGGAAAGAGAGGGGGAGAGGGAGAGAGGGGGAGAGAGAGAGATGGAGCGAGAGAGAGGGAAAAGAGAGAGATGGAGGGAGAGGGAGTGAGAGAGAGAAAGAGATGGAGACGAGAGAGAGAGAGAGAGAAATGGAGAAGGAGAGAGAAAGAGAGATGGGGTTAGATAATACAGGTCATCATGTCATCTGATCATATCACTGCTCTCCCTGGCATTGACCAGAAACTGAACTGGACAAGCCATATCAAAATCATGGCTACAAGAGCAGGTCAGAGGCTGGGAATCCTGCGGCGGGTAACTCACCTCCTGACTCCCTGAAGCTGGGAGCAACACAGGGTGCTGGGGGGAGAGGGATTACTGAGTGACAGTGTGAGGGAGCTGGATTAACATCAGTACAGATACAGTCAGTAACACAGGGAGCTGGGGGAGAGGGGTTACTGAGTGACAGTGTGAGGGAGTTGGATTAACATCAGTACAGATACAGTCAGTAACACAGGGTGCTGGGCAGAGAGGGGTTACTGAGTGACAGTGTGAGGGAGCTGGATTAACATCAGTACAGGTACAGTCAGTAACACAGGGTGCTGGGGGGAGAGGGTTTACTGAGTGACAGTGTGACGGAGCTGGATTAACATCAGTACAGATACAGTCAGTAACACAGGGTGCTGGGGGGAGAGGGGTTACTGAGTGACAGTGTGAGGGGGCTGGATTAACATCAGTACAGATACAGTCAGTAACACAGGGTGCTGGGGGAGAGGGGTTACTGAGTGACGGTGTGAGGGAGCTGGATTAACATCAGTACAGATACAGTCAGTAACACAGGGTGCTGGGGGAGAGGGGTTACTGTGTGACAGTGTGAGGGAACTGGATTAACATCAGTACAGATACGGTCAGTAACACAGGGCGCTGGGGGAGAGGGTTTACTGAGTGACAGTGTGAGGGAACTGGATTAACATCAGTACAGATACAGTCAGTAACACAGGGTGCTGGGGTGAGAGGGGTTACTGAGTGACAGTGTGAGGGAGCTGGATTAACATCAGTACAGATACAGTCAGTAACACAGGGTGCTGGGGGAGAGGGGTTACTGAGTGACAGTGTGAGGGAGCTGGATTAACATCAGTACAGATACGGTCAGTAACACAGGGCGCTGGGGGAGAGGGGTTACTGAGTGACAGTGTGAGGGAGCTGGATTAACATCAGTACAGATACAGTCAGTAACATGGGTGCTGGGGGGAGAGGGGTTACTGAGTGACAGTGTGAGGGAGCTGGATTAGCATCAGTACAGATACAGTCAGTAACACAGGGTGCTGGGGGGGAGAGGGGTTACTGAGTGACAGTGTGAGGGAGCTGGATTAACATCAGTACAGATACAGTCAGTAACATGGGTGCTGGGGGGAGAGGGGTTACTGAGTGACAGTGTGAGGGAGCTGGATTAGCATCAGTACAGATACAGTCAGTAACACAGGGTGCTGGGGGGAGAGGGGTTACTGAGTGACAGTGTGAGGGAGCTGGATTAACATCAGTACTGATACAGTCAGTAACACAGGGTGCTGGGGGCGCAGGGGTTACTGAGTGACAGTGTGAGGGAGCTGGATTAACATCAGTACAGATACAGTCAGTAACATGGGTGCTGGGGGGAGAGGGGTTACTGAGTGACAGTGTGAGGGAGCTGGATTAACATCAGTACAGATACAGTCAGTAACACAGGGTGCTGGGGGCGCAGGGGTTACTGAGTGACAGTGTGAGGGAGCTGGATTAACATCAGTACAGATACAGTCAGTAACATGGGTGCTGGGGGGAGAGGGGTTACTGAGTGACAGTGTGAGGGAGCTGGATTAACATCAGTACAGATACAGTCAGTAACACAGGATGCTGGGGGAGAAGGTTTACTGAGTGACAATGTGAGGGAACTGGATTAACATCAGTACAGATACAGTCAGTAACACAGGGAGCTGGGGGTCGGGGAGAGGGGTTACTGAGTGACAGTGTGAGGGAGCTGGATTAACATCAGTACAGATACAGTCAGTAACACAGGGTGCTGGGGGGAAAGGGGTTACTGAGTGACATGGTGAGGGAGCTGGATTAACATCAGTACAGATACAGTAACACAGGGTGCTGGGGTGAGAGGCGTTACTGAGTGACAGTGTGAGGGAGCTGGATTAACATCAGTACAGATACAGTAACACAGGGTGCTGGGGTGAGAGGCGTTACTGAGTGACAGTGTGAGGGAGCTGGATTAACATCAGTACAGATACAGTCAGTAACAGGGTGCTGGGGGGAGAGGGGTTACTGAGTGACAGTATGAGGGAGCTGGATTAACATCAGTACAGATAGTCAGTAACACAGGCTGCTGTGGGGAGAGGGGTTACTGAGTGACAGTGTGAGGGAGCTGGATTAACATCAGTACAGATACAGTCAGTAACACAGGGTGCTGGGGGGAGAGGGTTTACTGAGTGACAGTGTGAGGGAACTGGATTAACATCAGTACAGATACAGTCAGTAACACAGGGTGCTGGGGGGAGAGGGTTTACTGAGTGACAGTGTGAGGGAACTGGATTAACATCAGTACAGATACAGTCAGTAACACAGGGTGCTGGGGGGGAGAGGGTTTACTGAGTGACAGTGTGAGGGAGCTGGATTAACATCAGTACAGATACAGTCAGTAACACAGGGAGCTCGGGGGGAGAGGGTTTACTGAGTGACAGTGTGAGGGAGCTGGATTAACATCAGTACAGAACAGTCAGTAACACAGGGTGCTGGGGGGAGAGGGGTTACTGAGTGACAGTGTGAGGGAGCTGGATTAACATCAGTACAGATACAGTCAGTAACACAGGGTGCTGGGGGGAAAGGGGTTACTGAGTGACATGGTGAGGGAGCTGGATTAACATCAGTACAGATACAGTAACACAGGGTGCTGGGGTGAGAGGCGTTACTGAGTGACAGTGTGAGGGAGCTGGATTAACATCAGTACAGATACAGTAACACAGGGTGCTGGGGTGAGAGGCGTTACTGAGTGACAGTGTGAGGGAGCTGGATTAACATCAGTACAGATACAGTCAGTAACACAGGGTGCTGGGGGGGAGAGGGGTTACTGAGTGACAGTGTGAGGGAGCTGGATTAACATCAGTACAGATACAGTCAGTAACACAGGGTGCTGGGGGGAGAGGGGTTACTGAGTGACAGTGTGATGAAGCTGGATTAACATCAGTACAGATACAGTCAGTAACACAGGGTGCTGGGGCAAGATGGGTTACTGAGTGACAGTGTGAGGGAGCTGGATTAACATCAGTACAGATACAGTCAGTAACACAGGGTGCTGGGGGGAGAGGGTTTACTGAGTGACAGTGTGAGGGAGCTGGATTAACATCAGTACAGATACAGTCAGTAACACAGGGAGCTGGGGGTCGGGGAGAGGGGTTACTGAGTGACAGTGTGAGGGAGCTGGATTAACATCAGTACAGATACAGTCAGTAACACAGGGTGCTGGGGGGAGAGGGGTTACTGAGTGACAGTGTGATGAAGCTGGATTAACATCAGTACAGATACAGTCAGTAACACAGGGTGCTGGGGCAAGATGGGTTACTGAGTGACAGTGTGAGGGAGCTGGATTAACATCAGTACAGATACAGTCAGTAACACAGGGTGCTGGGGGGAGAGGGTTTACTGAGTGACAGTGTGAGGGAGCTGGATTAACATCAGTACAGATACAGTCAGTAACACAGGTAGCTGGGGGTCGGGAAGAGGGGTTACTGAGTGACAGTGTGAGGGAGCTGGATTAACATCAGTACAGATACAGTCAGTAACACAGGGAGCTCGGGGGGAGAGGGGTTACTAAGTGACAGTGTGAGGGAGCTGGATTAGCATCAGTACAGATACAGTCAGTAACACAGGGCGCTGGGGGGAGAGGGGTTACTGAGTGACAGTGTGAGGGAGCTGGATTAACATCAGTACAGATACAGTCAGTAACACAGGGTGCTGGGGGGAGAGGGGTTACTGAGTGACAATGTGATGAAGCTGGATTAACATCAGTACAGATACAGTCAGTAACACAGGGTGCTGGGGGGGAGAGGGGTTACTGAGTGACAATGTGAGGGAGCTGGATTAACATCAGTACAGATACAGTCAGTAACACAGGGTGCTGGGGGGGGAGAGGTGTTACTGAGTGACAGTGTGAGGGAGCTGGATTAACATCAGTACAGATACAGTCAGTAACACAGGGTGCTGGGGGGAGAGGGGTTACTGAGTGACAGTGTGAGGGAGCTGGATTAACATCAGTACAGATACAGTCAGTAACACAGGGTGCTGGGGGGAGAGGGGTTACTGAGTGACAGTGTGATGAAGCTGGATTAACATCAGTACAGATACAGTCAGTAACACAGGGTGCTGGGGGGGAGAGGGGTTACTGAGTGACAGTGTGAGGGAGCTGGATTAACATCAGTACAGATACAGTCAGTAACACAGGGTGCTGGGGGGGGAGAGGTGTTACTGAGTGACAGTGTGAGGGAGCTGGATTAACATCAGTACAGATACAGTCAGTAACACAGGGTGCTGGGGGGACAGGGGTTACTGAGTGACAGTGTGAGGGAGCTGGATTAACATCAGTACAGATACAGTCAGTAACACAGGGTGCTGGGGTGAGAGGGGTTACTGAGTGACGGTGTGAGGGAGCTGGAATAACATCAGTACAGATACAGTCAGTAACACAGGATACTGGGGTGAGAGGGGTTACTGAGTGACAGTGTGATGAAGCTGGATTAACATCAGTACAGATACAGTCAGTAACACAGGGTGCTGGGGGGGAGAGGGGTTACTGAGTGACAGTGTGAGGGAGCTGGATTAACATCAGTACAGATACAGTAACACAGGGTGCTGGGGTGAGAGGCGTTACTGAGTGACAGTGTGAGGGAGCTGGATTAACATCAGTACAGATACAGTAACACAGGGTGCTGGGGTGAGAGGCGTTACTGAGTGACAGTGTGAGGGAGCTGGATTAACATCAGTACAGATACAGTCAGTAACACAGGGTGCTGGGGGGGAGAGGGGTTACTGAGTGACAGTGTGAGGGAGCTGGATTAACATCAGTACAGATACAGTCAGTAACACAGGGTGCTGGGGGGAGAGGGGTTACTGAGTGACAGTGTGATGAAGCTGGATTAACATCAGTACAGATACAGTCAGTAACACAGGGTGCTGGGGCAAGATGGGTTACTGAGTGACAGTGTGAGGGAGCTGGATTAACATCAGTACAGATACAGTCAGTAACACAGGGTGCTGGGGGGAGAGGGTTTACTGAGTGACAGTGTGAGGGAGCTGGATTAACATCAGTACAGATACAGTCAGTAACACAGGGAGCTGGGGGTCGGGGAGAGGGGTTACTGAGTGACAGTGTGAGGGAGCTGGATTAACATCAGTACAGATACAGTCAGTAACACAGGGTGCTGGGGGGAGAGGGGTTACTGAGTGACAGTGTGATGAAGCTGGATTAACATCAGTACAGATACAGTCAGTAACACAGGGTGCTGGGGCAAGATGGGTTACTGAGTGACAGTGTGAGGGAGCTGGATTAACATCAGTACAGATACAGTCAGTAACACAGGGTGCTGGGGGGAGAGGGTTTACTGAGTGACAGTGTGAGGGAGCTGGATTAACATCAGTACAGATACAGTCAGTAACACAGGTAGCTGGGGGTCGGGAAGAGGGGTTACTGAGTGACAGTGTGAGGGAGCTGGATTAACATCAGTACAGATACAGTCAGTAACACAGGGAGCTCGGGGGGAGAGGGGTTACTGAGTGACAGTGTGAGGGAGCTGGATTAGCATCAGTACAGATACAGTCAGTAACACAGGGCGCTGGGGGGAGAGGGGTTACTGAGTGACAGTGTGAGGGAGCTGGATTAACATCAGTACAGATACAGTCAGTAACACAGGGTGCTGGGGGGAGAGGGGTTACTGAGTGACAATGTGATGAAGCTGGATTAACATCAGTACAGATACAGTCAGTAACACAGGGTGCTGGGGGGGAGAGGGGTTACTGAGTGACAATGTGAGGGAGCTGGATTAACATCAGTACAGATACAGTCAGTAACACAGGGTGCTGGGGGGGGAGAGGTGTTACTGAGTGACAGTGTGAGGGAGCTGGATTAACATCAGTACAGATACAATACAGTCAGTAACACAGGGTGCTGGGGGGGAGAGGGGTTACTGAGTGACAGTGTGAGGGAGCTGGATTAACATCAGTACAGATACAGTCAGTAACACAGGGTGCTGGGGGGAGAGGGGTTACTGAGTGACAGTGTGATGAAGCTGGATTAACATCAGTACAGATACAGTCAGTAACACAGGGTGCTGGGGGGGAGAGGGGTTACTGAGTGACAGTGTGAGGGAGCTGGATTAACATCAGTACAGATACAGTCAGTAACACAGGGTGCTGGGGGGGGAGAGGTGTTACTGAGTGACAGTGTGAGGGAGCTGGATTAACATCAGTACAGATACAGTCAGTAACACAGGGTGCTGGGGGGACAGGGGTTACTGAGTGACAGTGTGAGGGAGCTGGATTAACATCAGTACAGATACAGTCAGTAACACAGGGTGCTGGGGTGAGAGGGGTTACTGAGTGACGGTGTGAGGGAGCTGGAATAACATCAGTACAGATACAGTCAGTAACACAGGATACTGGGGTGAGAGGGGTTACTGAGTGACAGTGTGAGGGAGCTGGATTAACATCAGTACAGATACAGTCAGTAACACAGGGTGCTGGGGGGACAGGGGTTACTGAGTGACAGTGTGAGGGAGCTGGATTAACATCAGTACAGATACAGTCAGTAACACAGGGTGCTGGGGTGAGAGGGGTTACTGAGTGACGGTGTGAGGGAGCTGGAATAACATCAGTACAGATACAGTCAGTAACACAGGATACTGGGGTGAGAGGGGTTACTGAGTGACAGTGTGAGGGAGCTGGATTAACATCAGTACAGATACAGTCAGTAACACAGGGTGCTGGGGGGGAGAGGGGTTACTGAGTGATGGTGTGAGGGAGCTGGATTAACATCAGTACAGATACAGTCAGTAACACAGGGTGCTGGGGTGAGAGGGGTTACTGAGTGACGGTGTGAGGGAGCTGGAATAACATCAGTACAGATACAGTCAGTAACACAGGGTACTGGGGTGAGAGGGGTTACTGAGTGACAGTGTGAGGGAGCTGGATTAACATCAGTACAGATACAGTCAGTAACACAGGGTGCTGGGGGGGGAGAGGTGTTACTGAGTGACAGTGTGAGGGAGCTGGATTAACATCAGTACAGATACAGTCAGTAACACAGGGTGCTGGGGGGACAGGGGTTACTGAGTGACAGTGTGAGGGAGCTGGATTAACATCAGTACAGATACAGTCAGTAACACAGGGTGCTGGGGTGAGAGGGGTTACTGAGTGACGGTGTGAGGGAGCTGGATTAACATCAGTACAGATACAGTCAGTAACACAGGGTGCTGGGGGGGGAGAGGTGTTACTGAGTGACAGTGTGAGGGAGCTGGATTAACATCAGTACAGATACAGTCAGTAACACAGGGTGCTGGGGGGACAGGGGTTACTGAGTGACAGTGTGAGGGAGCTGGATTAACATCAGTACAGATACAGTCAGTAACACAGGGTGCTGGGGTGAGAGGGGTTACTGAGTGACGGTGTGAGGGAGCTGGAATAACATCAGTACAGATACAGTCAGTAACACAGGGTACTGGGGTGAGAGGGGTTACTGAGTGACAGTGTGAGGGAGCTGGATTAACATCAGTACAGATACAGTAACACAGGGTGCTGGGGGGGAGAGGGGTTACTGAGTGATGGTGTGAGGGAGCTGGATTAACATCAGTACAGATACAGTCAGTAACACAGGGTGCTGGGGGGAGAGGGGTTACTGAGTGACAGTGTGAGGGAGCTGGATTAACATCGGTTCAGATGACTTCAGGTGGAATAGGGTTAACAATCTAAAGCACTCCTTGGGTCTGATCCCATCCTCATTTTAAATCTCATTGCTGGTTTCCTCTGTCGTCTTGTTTCTAGTCTCCTGAAGCTTTTAATGAGGGTGTGGGCGTGCTAGGATTGGGCCAGTGCCTAAATAAACAGAGGAGGTGGGGGGGTTTCCTGTCGCTCTTTGCTCATGTTCACATTGTGACTTTTGTTAATTTATCCCATCATCAAGGAATGTGCAGATTCAAAACAATCCTAAACAGCCTGTCTCTACGTCAGGGACCGCTTTTAAAGAGTGAGTCTCTACGTCAGGGACCCCCTTTTAAAGAGAGAATCTCTGTCAGGGACCCCCTTTTAAAGAGGGAATCTCTATATAAGTGACCCCCTTTAAATAGGGAGTCTCTCTGTCAGGGACCTCCTTTTAAAGAGGGAATCTCTGTCAGGAATCCCCTTTTCAAGAGGGAGTATCTCCGTCATGGACCCCCTTTTAAAGAGGGAGTCTCTCTCTGTCAGTGACCCCCTTTTAAAGAGGGAGTCTCTCTATCAGGGACCCCTTTTAAAGAGGGAGTCTCTCCGTCAGGGACCCCCTTTTAAAGAGGGAGTCTCTCTTGATCAGGGACCCCCTTTTAAAGAGGGAGTCTCTCTCTGTCAGGGACCCCCTTTTAAAGAGGGAGTCTCTCCATCGGGGACCCCCTTTTAAGAGGGAGTCTCTCTCTGTGTGGGACCCCTTTTAAAGAGGAATCTCTGTCAGGGACACCCTTTTAAAGAGGGAGTCTCTCCGTCAGGGACCCCCTTTTAAAGAGGGAGTCTCTCTCCATCAGGGACCCCTTTTAAAGAGGGAGTCTCCCTCCATCAGGGACCCCTTTTAAAGAGGGAGTCTCTCTGTCAGGGACCCTTTTAAAGAGGGAGTCTCTCCGTCAGGGACCTCCTTTTAAAGAGGTAGTCTCTCTCCGTCAGGGACCCTTTTAAAGAGGGAGTCGCTCTCTGTCAGGGACGCCCTTTTAAAGAGGGAATCTCTGTCAGGGACCCCCTTTTAAAGAGGGAGTCTCTCTCCATCAGGGACCCCTTTTAAAGAGGGAGTCTCTCTTCATCAGGGACCCCTTTTAAAGAGGGAGTCTCTCTCTGTCAGGGACCCCCCTTTTAAAGAGGGAGTCTCTCTCGGTCAGGGACCCCCTTTTAAAGAGGGAGTCTCTCTCCATCAGGGACCCTTTTAAAGAGGGAGTCTCTCTCTGTCAGGGACCCCTTTTAAAGAGGGAGTCTCTCTTGATCAGGGACCCCCTTTTAAAGAGGGAGTCTCTCTCTGTCAGGGACCCCCTTTTAAAGAGGGAGTCTCTCTCCATCAGGGACCCCTTTTAAAGAGGGAGTCTCTCCGTCATGGACCGCTTTTAAAGAGGGAGTCTCTCCGTCAGGGACCCCCCTTTTAAAGAGGGAGTCTCTCGGTCAGGGACCCCCTTTTGAAGAGGGAGTCTCTCTCCATCAGGGACCCCTTTTAAAGAGGGAGTCTCTCTCCAGCAGGGACCCCTTTTAAAGAGGGAGTCTCTCTCTGTCAGGGACCCCCTTTTAAAGAGGGAGTCTCTCTCGGTCAGGGACCCCTTTTAAAGAGGGAGTCTCTCTCTGTCAGGGACCTCCTTTTAAAGAGGGAGTCTCTCTCCGTCAGGGACCCTTTGAAAGAGGGAGTCTCTCTTCATCAGGGACCCCCCTTTTAAAGAGGGAGTCTCTCTCTGTCAGGAACCCCCTTTTAAAGAGGGAGTCTCTCTCTGTCAGGGACCCCCTTTTAAAGAGGGAGTCTCTCCATTGGGGACCCCCATTTAAGAGGGAGTCTGTCTCTGTGTGGGACCCCTTTTAAAGAGGGAATCTCTGTCAGGGACACCCTTTTAAAGAGGGAGTCTCTCTCTGTCAGGGACCCCCATTTAAACAGGGAGTCCCTCGGTCAGGGACCCCCCTTTTAAAGAGGGAGTCTCTCTCTGTCAGGGACCCCCTTTTAAAGAGGGAGTCTCTCTCTGTCAGGGACCCCCTTTTAAAGAGGGAGTCTCTCTCTGTCAGGGACCCCCATTTAAACAGGGAGTCCCTCGGTCAGGGACCCCCTTTTAAAGAGGGAGTCTCTCTGTCAGGGACCCCCATTTAAACAGGGAGTCTCTCTCCGTAAGTGACCCCTTTTAAAGAGGGAGTCTCTCTCTGTCAGGGACCCCCTTTTAAAGAGGGAGTCTCTCTCCATCAGGGACCCCCCTTTTAAAGAGGGAGTCTCTCTCTGTCAGGGACCCCCTTTTAAAGAGGGAGTCTCTCTCTGTCAGGGACCCCCCTTTTAAAGAGGGAGTCTCTCTCTGTCAGGGACCCCCTTTTAAAGAGGGAGTCTCTCTCTGTCAGGGACCCCCTTTTAAAGAGGGAGTCTCTCTCTGTCAGGGACCCCCTTTTAAAGAGAGAGTCTCTCTCTGTCAGGGACCCCCTTTTAAAGAGGGAGTCTCTCTCTGTCAGGGACCCCCTTTTAAAGAGGGAGTCTCTCTCCGTCAGGGACCCTTTTAAAGAGGGAGTTTCTCTCTGTCAGGGACCCCTTTTAAAGAGAGAGTCTCTCTTCATCAGGGACCCCCTTTTAAAGAGGGAGTCTCTCTCTGTCAGGGACCCCCCTTTTAAAGAGGGAGTCTCTCTCTGTCAGGGACCCCCTTTTAAAGTGGGAGTCTCTCCATCGGGGACCTCCTTTTAACAGGGAGTCTCTCTCTGTCTGGGACCCCCTTTTAAAGAGGGAATCTCTGTCAGGAACCCCCTTTTAAAGAGGGAGTCTCTCTCTGTCAGGGACCCCCTTTTAAAGAGGGAGTCTCTCTGTCAGGGACCCCCTTTTAAAGAGGGAGTCTCTCTCTGTCAGGGACCCCCTTTTAAAGAGGGAGTCTCTCTCCAGCAGGGACCCCTTTTAAAGAGGGAGTCTCTCTCCGTCAGGGACCCCCTTTTAAAGAGAGAGTCTATCTCCGTCAGGGACCCCCTTTTAAAGAGGGAGTCTCTCTCTGTCAGGGACCCCCTTTTAAAGAGGGAGTCTCTCTGTCAGGGACCCCCTTTTAAAGAGGGAGTCTCTCTCTGTCAGGGACCCCTTTTAAAGAGGGAGTCTCTCTCCAGCAGGGACCCCCTTTTAAAGAGGGAGTCTCTCTCCAGCAGGGACCCCCTTTTAAAGAGGGAGTCTCTCGGTCAGGGACCCCCCTTTTAAAGAGGGAGTCTCTCCATCAGGGACCCCCTTTTAAAGAGGGAGTCTCTCTCTGTCAGGGACCCCTTTTAAAGAGGGAGTCTCTCTCCAGCAGGGACCCCTTTTAAAGAGGGAGTCTCTCTCCGTCAGGGACCCCCCTTTTAAAGAGAGAGTCTATCTCCGTCAGGGACCCCCTTTTAAAGAGGGAGTCTCTCTCTGTCAGGGACCCCCTTTTAAAGAGGGAGTCTCTCTGTCAGGGACCCCCTTTTAAAGAGGGAGTCTCTCTCTGTCAGGGACCCCTTTTAAAGAGGGAGTCTCTCTCCAGCAGGGACCCCTTTTAAAGAGGGAGTCTCTCTCCGTCAGGGACCCCCTTTTAAAGAGGGAGTCTCTCGGTCAGGGACCCCCTTTTAAAGAGGGAGTCTCTCCATCAGGGACCCCCTTTTAAAGAGGGAGTCTCTCTCTGTCAGGGACCCCTTTGAAAGAGGGAGTCTCTCCGTCAGGGACAGCCTTTTAAAGAGGGAGTCTCTCCGTCAGGGACCCTCTTTCAGAGCGGGGATCTGCGTCGGATGCTGACTTGGGGGGGTTATTTCACAATGGAAACTGATCCCCCGAGGGAATGGGTGGGTCTCCGAAAAGGAGGTGGCAGAGGGTACACCGCGGTTACCAAACAGAACCATCTCCTCGGTGTTAATAATAAAAACGCCCCCTGCGCTCAACTACACCCCGTTGAGGACCGGTCGCTTTCCAAAGGTCACCACCCCCCAACGCACCCCCACTCCCCCACCAGCCTCCCCCCCCCGGCCACCGTCCACCAGGCAGGCTCTGTGATCCCGAGCAGCGCCAAGACGAGGAATTCTTTCCGGCAAGCAGCCGGGATTAAACCGATGCAATGCGACCGGGTCACCGAAATCCCGAAGCGGAGCCGGACGGGAGCAGAGGCAGGCTGTTCGGCCCGTCGTACCTGTGAACGAACTGTCCGATCAGGTTTCACGACCCCCTACTGACCAGAGGGAGGCGGTGTTGCCGCTGGTCCAGCGTGGCTGTAGAAACCATCGCCGACTGTCGTGAGAAATGCGTCTGATTCCCCCTTTGGCGGGGTTGGGGAAGGACACGCGGCCGAATGTGATTCCTGATGCCCGGGCACTGCTGTCCGACCTGAGCTCCCTCTCCGGACGACCCACTGTTCACGGAAGGAAGGCAAGTCTCACGGATCTCACGGCGCCGCCTGACCCAAAAGAGCCGGGCACGACCCAGGGGAAAGGCAGACACAGCCCTGTCGACCCCACCACCCCCCCCCGACCCAGCCCTCCTCGCTAAAATCTGATGTGGGGGGGGGGGGTGGGGGAGAGGGGGGGGGGGGGGGGTGCAGGGCTTGGCGGTGGGGGGGGACTTGTGCTACCGTCTGGAAGGACGAGGGCAGCCACCGCCTGGGGAACGCCCACCGCCTGCAAGTGCAACTCTCCCCTTACCCCCCAACTCCCCCCTTACCCCCACAACTCCCCTCTACCCCCCTCCCCTCCCTCCAGCTCCCCCTCACCCTCCCCAACTCTCCCCCCTCCCAACTCTCTCCTCCTCCGAACTCCCCCTTTACCCCCAACTCTCCCCTCCCCCCAACTCCCCTCTTACCCCACCAACTCTCCTCTCCCCCCCCCAACTGTCCCCTCCCTCCAACTCCCCTTCACCCTCCCCAACTCTCCCCTTCCCCCAAACCCCACAACTCTCCTCTCCCCCGACAACTCTCCCCTCCCCCAACTTCCCCACCCAACTCTCCACCTCCCCAACTCCCACCTCACCGCCAACTCCCCCCAACTCTCCTCATCCCCCTCCCAACTCTCCCCTCCCTCCAACTCCCCCTTTACCCCCAACTCCCCTCTTACCCCACCAACTCTCCTCTCCCCCACCCAACTCTCCCCTCCCCAACTCTCCTCCAGCCCAACTCCCACCTCACCCCCAACTCTCCTCTCCTCCCCACAACTCTCCCCTCTCCCCAACTCCCGCGCCCAACCCCCCCTTCCCCAACTCTCCCCTCCCCCCAACTCCTACCTCAGCCCCCAAGTTCCCCACCCCCAACTCCCCCCCCGCCAAATCCCCCCAACTTCCCCCCCCCCCACAAAAGATCCCGCCCTCCCCCCGAACTAACCCCTCCCACCCCCAACTATCCTCCTCCACTCAACTCGGAGGCGTGGGGGGGCGGGTGGTGGGGTTGGGTTGGAGAGAGCGGGATTGCCAGCATTGAGCTTAGAAGGGTCAGCCGCGATCGGCTAGGATGGCAGAGCAGGCCTGAGGGGCCGAATGGCCTGCTCCTGCTCCTGTTCGTGCGATACCTGCTGTCCTGTTACTGTGCTGTTGTAGGAGACTCACACCTCGTGTGTCCCCACCCTGTGCTTCTCGTGACCGAGATTGCTTCAAGGCCCAGTGAGCTTTGCTTTTTTATATCCGGGTCATTTTTTCTCATGTGCAAAATGCAAAGGCGCCCCTCCCCCCCCCCCAACTTCCCCCAACTCGCCCCCCACCCCCCGCCAACTCTCCCCTCCCCCTCCCCCAACTCTACCCCCCCCAACTCCCATCTCCATCGCCAACTCTCCCCTCCCACACCCCCAACTCTTCCCTCCCCTCCTCCTACTCTCCCCTCCTCCTACTCTCCCCTCCTCCTATCCTCCCTCTCCCCCTCCCTCCCCCAACTCTCTGCTCCTCAACTCTCCCCTCCCACACCCCCAACTCTTCCCTCCCCTCCTCCTACTCTCCCCTCCTCCTACTCTCCCCTCCTCCTATCCTCCCTCTCCCCCTCCCTCCCCCAACTCTCTGCTCCTCAACTCTCCCCTCCCACACCCCCAACTCTCCCCTCCCACACCCCCAACTCTCCCCTCCCACACCCCCAACTCTCCCCTCCCACACCCCCAACTCTCACCACACTCCAACTCTCCCAGCCCCCTCCTCTCACCCTCCCCGTCCCCAACTCTCCCCTTCCCCCAACTTCCCCCTCCCCCAGCAAACTCTCCCCCTCCCCATCCACAACTCTCCCCATCCCCAACTCTACCCTCCCCCAACTCTACCCTCCCCCGCCAACTCTCCCCTTGCCCAACTCCCCCCTCCCCGTCCCCAACTCTCCCCCTCCCCCCAACTCCCCGAAACTCTCCCCTCCCCCCCAACTCTCCCTTCCCACCCAACTCTCCCCTCCCCCCAATTCCCCCCCAACTCTCCCCTTCCCCCCACTCCCTCCTCTGCCCCAACTCCCTCCTCCCCCTAACTCCCCCTACCCAACTGCCCCATTCCCCTCCCCAACTCCTCCATCCCCAACTCTCAACTCCCCCTCCCCCCAAATCCCTTCTCCCCAACTCCCCCCTCCCCCCTAATTACACAACTCCCCCCACCCCCCAACTCCCCTCCAAATACCCCCTCCCACCCAACTGCCCCCCCTCCCCAAATTGAAGCACTCCCCTCCCCCTGACATGCCCCCTCCCCAACTACCCACTCCACCTCAACATCCCCCCACCTCCCCCGCAAACTCCGGCCACAGATGCCCCTTCCCCTTACCCCGAACTCCCCCAAACTGCCCGCAACACCACCCGAACTCCCCCCTCCCCTCCAACTCCCCCCCTCCCCCGCAACTCTGCCCCTTCCCAACATCCCTTCTCCCCCTACTTCCACCATACCTACTCCAGCCTCTCCCCCACCCGCTGCACACCCCAACTTCCGCCCTCCCCCTCCTCCACCCTCTCCCCCTGCTCTACCCAATTACCCCTCAGCTTCCCCCTCTCCCCATTCTCCACCCTCTCCCGCTCCTCCTCCGCCAACTACATCCTATCCCCTTCCTCTTAACCCCCCCCCAAAGCCCCCTCCCACCCAAAATGCCCCCTCTCCTCCACACTCAGCTGGTCCCCCGCTCCCTCCGATGCCCGGTGAGCGCCATCGGACCCACCTTGAGGGAAGATTTGTAGATGAAGGTCTCAGGACACCCGTCCGCTCGCTTCAGCTTGCTGAACACGATGAGCTGCTCGAACAGGAAGACGTGGCGTGTCGACTTGCGGCGCCCGGTGCTCACGGTGAAGCTGTCCTGGCGGAGCAGCTGGCCTTGCTCCTTCAGGTTCATCTGCAAAGGGCAAGACCAGCTTGACATTCAACCAAGTTATCAGCATCGCTGTACAACGACCGGTGTCTCTCAGTTCCCCCTCTCTCTCAGGGAGATATCTGTACACTGACTGCTGTCTCTCAGTCCTCCTCTCTCTCTCAGGGAGATATCTGTACACTGACTGGTGTCTCTCAGTCCCCTCTCTCTCAGGGAGATATCTGTACACTGACTGGTGTCTCTCAGTCCCCCTCTCTCTCTCAGGGAGATATCTGTACACTGACTGCTGTCTCTCAGTCCCCTCTCTCTCAGGGAGATATCTGTACACTGACTGGTGTCTCTCAGTCCCCTCTCTCTCAGGGAGATATCTGTACACTGACTGGTGTCTCTCAGTCCCCTCTCTCTCAGGGAGATATCTATACACTAACTGGTGTCTCTCAGTCCCCTCTCTCTCAGGGAGATATCTGTACACTGACTGGTGTCTCTCAGTCCCCTGTCTCTCAGGGAGATATCTGTACACTGTCTGGTGTCTCTCAGTCCCCTCTCTCTCAGGGAGATATCTGTACACTGGTGTCTCTCAGTCCCCTCTCCCTCAGGGAGATATCTGTACACTGACTGGTGTCTCTCAGTCTCCTCTCTCTCAGGGAGATATCTGTACACTGACTGCTGTCTCTCAGTCCCCTCTCTCTCAGGGAGATATCTGTACACTGACTGGTGTCTCTCAGTCCCCTCTCTCTCAGGGAGATATCTGTACACTGGTGTCTCTCAGTCCCCTCTCTCTCAGGGAGATGTCTGTACACTGACTGGTGTCTCTCAGTCCCCTCTCTCTCAGGGAGATATCTGCACACTGACTGGTGTCTCTCAGTCCCCTCTCTCTCATCGAGATATCTGTACACTGGCTGGTGTCTCTCAGTCCCCTCTCTCTCAGGGAGATATCTATACACTAACTGGTGTCTCTCAGTCCCCTCTCTCTCAGGGAGATATCTGTACACTGACTGGTGTCTCTCAGTCCCCCCTCTCTCAGGGAGATATCTGTACACTGACTGGTGTCTCTCAGTCCCCTGTCCCTTAAGGAGATATCTGTACACTGACTGGTGTCTCTCAGACCCCTCTCTCTCAGGGAGATATCTGTATACTGACTGTGTCTCTCAGTCCCCTCTCTCTCAGGGAGATATCTGTACACTGACTGTGTCTCTCAGACCCCCTCTCTCAGGGAGATGTCTGTACACTGACTGGTGTCTCTCAGTCCCCTCTCTCTCAGGGAGATATCTGTACACTGACTGGTGTCTCTCAGTCCCCTCTCTCTCAGGGAGATATCTGTACACTGACTGGTGTCTCTCAGTCATACTCTCTCTCAGAGAGATATCTGTACACTGACTGGTGTCTCTCAGACCCCTCTCTCTCAGGGAGATATCTGCACATTGACTGGTGTCTCTCAGTCCCCTAAACAAAAACAGAATTACCTGGAAAAACTCAGCAGGTCTGGCAGCATCGGCGGAGAAGAAAAGAGTTGATGTTTCGAGTCCTCATGACCCTTCAACAGAACTGAGTGAAATTATGAGAGGGGTGAAATATAAGCTAGTTTAAAGTGGGGGGTGGGGGGTGGTTGGGTGAGGGGAGAGAAGTGGAGGGGGGTTGTGTGGTTGTAGGGACAAGCAAGCAGTGATAGGAGCAGATAATCAAAAGATGTCACAGAAAAAAGAACAAAAGAACACAGAGGTGTTGAGGGTGGTGATATTATCTAAACGAATGTGCTAATTAAGAATGGATGGTAGGGTACTCAGGGTACAGCTCTAGTGGGGATGGGGTGGAAAGGCTAGCAGGGCATAAAAGATTTTAAAATAATGGAAATAGGTGGGCAAAGAAAAATCTATATAATTTATTGGAAAAAACAAAAGGAAGGGGGAAGAAACAGAAAGGGGTGGGGATGGAGGAGGGAGTTCAAGATCTAATGTTGTTGAATTCAATATTCAATCCAGAAGGCTGTAAAGTGCCTAGTCGGAAGATGAGGTGTTGTTCCTCCAGTTTGCGTTGGGCTTCACTGGAACAATGCAGCAAGCCAAGGACAGACATGTGGGCAAGAGAGCAGGGTGGAGTGTTAAAATGGCAAGCGACAGGGAGGTCTGGGTCATTCTTGCGGACAGACCGCAGGTGTTCTGCAAAACTGTCGCCCAGTTTACGTTTGGTCTCTCCAATGTAGAGGAGACCGCATTGGGAGCAACGAATGCAGTAGATTAAGTTGGGGGAAATGCAAGTGAAATGCTGCTTCACTTGAAAGGAGTGTTTGGGCCCTTGGACGGTGAGGAGAGAGGAAGTGAAGGGGCAGGTGTTACATCTTTTGCGTGGGCATGGGGAGGTGCCATAGGTGGGGGTTGAGGAGTAGGGGGTGATGGAGGAGTGGACCAGGGTGTCCCGGAGGGAATGATCCCTACGGAATGCCGCTGGGGGGGGTGAAGGGAAGATGTGTTTGGTGGTGGCATCATGCTGGAGTTGGCGGAAATGGCAAAGGATGATCCTTTGAATGCAGAGGCTGGTGGGGTGATAAGTGAGGACAAGGGAGACCCTATCATGTTTCTGGAAAGGAGAGGAAGGTGTGAGAGTGGATTCGCGGGAGATGGGCCGGACACAGTTGAGGGCCCTGTCATTCACCATGGGTGGAAAACCTCGATTAAGGAAGAAGGAGGACATGTCAGAGGAACTGTTTTTGAAGGTAGCATCATCAGAACAAATGCGACGGAGGCGAAGGAACTGAGAGAATGGGATGGAGTCCTTACAGGAAGCGGGGTGTGAGGAGCTATAGTCAAGGTAGCTGTGGGAGTCGGTAGGCTTGTAATGGATATTGGTGGACAGTCTATCACCAGAGATTGAGACAGAGAGGTCAGGGAAGGGAAGGGAAGTGTCAGAGATGGACCACGTGAAAATGATGGAGGGGTGGAGATTGGAAGCAAAATTAATAAATTTTTCCAAGTCCTGACGAGAGCATGAAGCGGCACCGAAGTAATCATCGATGTACCGGAGAAAGAGTTGTGGAAGGGGGCCGGAGTAGGACTGGAACAAGGAATGATCCACATACCCCATAAAGAAACAGGCATAGCTGGGGCCCATGCGGGTACCCATAGCCACACCTTTTATCTGGAGGAAGTGAGAGGAGTTGTTCAGTGTGAGAACAAGTTCAGCCAGACGGAGGAGAGTAGTGGTGGATGGGGATTGTTCGGGCCTCTGTTCGAGGAAGAAGCTAAGGGCCCTCAGACCATCCTGGTGGGGGATGGGAGTGTAAAAGGATTGGACTTCCATGGTGAAGAGGAAGCGGTTGGAGCCAGGGAACTGGAAATTGTTGATGTGACGTAAGGTGTCAGAGGAATCACGGATGTAAGTGGGAAGGGACTGGACAAGGGGAGAGAGAAGGGAGTCAAGATAACGAGAAATGAGTTCCGTGGGGCAGGAGCAAGCTGAGACGATCGGTTGACAGGGACAGTTCTGTTTGTGGATTTTGGGTAGGAGGTAGAAGCGGGCCGTCCGAGGTTGGGCGACTTTCAGGTTGGAAGCTGTGGGAGGAAGATCTCCAGAGGAGATGAGATCAGTGACAGTCCTGGAAACAATGGCTTGATGTTCAATGGTGGGGTCATGGTCCAGGGAGAGGTAGGAGGAAGTGTCTGCGAGTTGATGCTCAGCCTCCGCTAGGTAGAGGTCAGTGCGCCAGACAACAGCAGCACCACCCTTGTCAGCAGGTTTGATGACAATGTTGGGGTTGGACCTGAGAGAACGGAGTGCAGTAAGTTCAGAGAGAGACAGGTTAGAGTGGGTGAGAGGAGCAGAGAAATTGAGACGACTAATGTCACGTCAACAGTTCTCAATGAAAAGATCAAGAGAAGGTAAGAATCCAAAGGGAGGGGTCCAGGTGGAGGGAGAATATTGGAGATGGGTGAAAAGATCCATTGAACAGGGAGAGGACTCCTGCCCAAAGAAGTGAGCACGGAGAGGAAGACGGCGGAAGAAGAGTTCAGCATCATGCCGAGCCCGAAATTCATTGAGAGGAGGGCGTAAGAGTAAGAAACTAAGTCCTTTGCTGAGCACTGAACGTCCAGCGTCAGAGAGGGGAAGGTCAGCGGGTACAGTGAATACACGGCCGGGGCTGGGATTGGAAGATGGGGTGGGGACGGAGGAACAGGCAGGGGCGGAGGGTCCTAGATGGGTGTGGGTGTCGATGAGTTGTTGGAGCTTGCGTTCCTTAGCACTTGAGAGAAAGAGAAAAATTTTCTTGTTGAGGCGTCTCTCAGTCCCCTCTCTCTCAGGGAGATATCTGCACACTGACTGGTGTCTCTCAGCCCCCTCTCTCTCAGGGAGATATCTGTACACTGACTGGTGTATCTCAGTCCCCTCTCTCTCAGGGAGATATCTGTACACTGACTGGTGTATCTCAGTCCCCTCTCCCTCAGGGAGATATATGTACACTGACTGGTGTATCTCAGTCCCCTCTCCCTCAGGGAGATATATGTACACTGACTAGTGTCTCTCAGTCCCCTCTCTCTCAGGGAGATATATGTACACTGACTGGTGTCTCTCAGTCCCCTCTCTCTCAGGGAGATATCTGTACACTTACTGGTGTCTCTCAGTCCTCTCTCTCACAGAGAGATATTCTGTACACTGACTGGTGTCTCTCAGTCCCCCTTTCCCTCAGGGAGATATCTGTACACTGACTGCTGTCTCTCAGTCCCCTCTCTCTCAGGGAGATATCTGTACACTGACTGGTGTCTCTCGGTCCCCTCTCTCTCAGGGAGATATCTGTACACTGACTGGTGTCTCTCGGTCCCCTCTCTCTCAGGGAGATATCTGTACACTGACTGGTGTCTCTCAGTCCTCTCTCTCACAGAGAGATATCTGTACACTGACTGGTGTCTCTCAGTCCCCCTTTCCCTCAGGGAGATATCTGTACACTGACTGCTGTCTCTCAGTCCCCTCTCTCTCAGGGAGATATCTGTACACTGACTGGTGTCTCTCGGTCCCCTCTCTCTCAGGGAGATATCTGTACACTGACTGGTGTCTCTCGGTCCCCTCTCTCTCAGGGATATATCTGTACACTGACTGGTGTCTCTCAGTCCTCTCTCTCTCAGGGAGATATCTGTACACTGACTGCTGTCTCTCAGTCCCCTCTCTCTCAGGGAGATATCTGTACACTTACTGGTGTCTCTCAAACCCCTCTCTCTCAGGGAGATATCTGTACACTGATTGGTGTCTCTCAGTCCCCTCTCCCTCAGGGAGATATCTGTACACTGACTGGTGTCTCTCAGCTCCCTCTCCCTCAGGGAGATATCTGTACACTTATTGGTGTCTCTCAGTCCCCTCTCTCTCAGGGAGATATCTGTACACTGACTGGTGTCTCTCAGTCCCCTCTCTCTCAGGGAGATATCTGTACACTGACTGGTGTCTCTCAGCTCCCCTGTCTCTCAGGGCGATATCTGTACACTGACTGGTGTCTCTCTGTACTCCCCTCCTCTCTTTCAGGGAGATGTCTGTACACTGACTGGTGTCTCTCAGTCCCCTCCCTCCCTCAGGGTGCTATCTGTACACTGACTGGTGTCTCTCAGTCCCCTTTCCCTCAGGGAGATATCTGTACACTGACTGGTGTCTCTCAGTCCTCCTCTCTCAGGGAGATATCTGTACACTGACTGGTGTCTCTCAGTCCCCTCTCTCTCAGGGAGATATCTGTACACTGACTGGTGTCTCTCAGTCCCCCTCTCTCTCAGGGAGATATCTGTACACTGACTGGTGTCTCTCAGTCCCCTCTCTCTCAGGGAGATATCTGTACACTGACTGGTGTCTCTCAGTCCCCTCTCCCTCAGGGAGATATCTGTACACTGACTGGTTTCTCTCAGTCCCCCCTCTCTCAATGAGATATCTGTACACTGACTGGTGTCTCTCAGTCCCCTCTCTCTCAGGGAGATATCTGTACACTGACTGGTGTCTCTCAGTCCCCTCTCTCTCAGGGAGATATCTGTACACTGACTGGTGTCTCTCAGTCCCACCTCTCTCAGGGAGATAATCTGTACACTGACTGGTTTCTCTCAGTCCCCTCTCTCTCAATGAGATATCTGTACACTGACTGGTGTCTCTCAGTCCCCCTCTCCCTCATGGAGAGATCTGTCTGCTGACTGGCGTCTCTCTAGAGGGCCGATTAGGCCTCGCTTCTGACTCACGTCGCACCCCCGGATGGCGTCCATGGCGAGGAGGTTGTTGCCGTGGCGAAGCTGGAACTGGACCATGTCCGCCGCGGCCCTCAGGCTGAGCAGCTCCCGGGTCGCTTCGGCCTCGCACTGGCCAGTCAGCTCCTGCAGCAGGAGGCTGTAGCTCCTCATCCTCTGAATGGGCTTCTGAAGGTGGCCAGCCAGACCCGTCCTGTCCCCCAGTAAGAGCTGCTTCCTCTGCGGAGGTGGGAGGGTCACAAGAGCGTAGGGAAAGAATCAGAAACAGTGGTGTCTGCGGCTGGCGGACGTTGAGTACATATAGCTCTGAAGGTGAGTTCTTGAAATTTTATTCTTTCACGGGATGTGGACGCCATTGGCGATGCCCTAATTGTGCCCCATAATTGCCCCCTTGAACTGAGCGTCTCGCTCAGCCATTTCGAAGGACATCTGAGAGTCAACCACGTCATAGTGGAGGCCGGGGTGGTCTGGAGTCAGGTGTCAGCCAGGCCGGGTAAGGACAGCAGGTTTCGCCTTCCCTAAAGGAAGACACGAATGAACCAGATGGGTTTTATTTTTAACAACAATCGATGACGATTGTCGTGGTCCCTGTGACTGAAACTGGCTTCGTAGTTCCAGGCGTAATGAGTTGAATTTAAATTTCACCGGCTGCCGTTGGCGGGATGTGAACCCGTGTGTTGTCCCTCCCCAGACCATTCGCTCTGGCTTCTCTGGATTAATAGCCCAGCGACATTCCCACTACGCAACCTGCATGCAGCACAACGGGAGAGTTACGGGTAAAGTACCAGAGAGGGAGTTTAGAGTTACAAAGGGAATGGTCGGGAGGGAGTGTGTCACAGGGAGAGTAACTGGGCTGCCTTTGGTTTTGCAGTTCCCTAATATAGCGGCTGTTTTTATTTTGTCCCTCGTTTTGTTAATTTAATTTAATTTTGATTGACTCCAAAAGAGTTAACTGGGCTGTGAGTCATGTGGGGGAGAGGCAGGAATGTGGAATAATGGAGGGGAAAGAGAGTCACCCGCGAAGTAATGGACCCGAAGAGCTATGTGCGGAGTGATGTACGAGTTACAATGTGCTCAGCTCATTGGGCGCTGAGGATCTTTATTCCCGGACATGGGCTGGCAGCCAGGAGGTTCCACCTCTAGGCTACCCGGGGTCAGCTTATCCAGCTCCAGACTGATGTGGGCAGAACCCGTGTCCTTCCTGACCTGTGTGGGCCTCAGCCACAACTGTAGCCCCCTCCCCCACCCCCAACCCTCCCCCCTGCAAACAGCAGCCCACCCACCCCCTGCCCCCACACAACCACCAGGTTGGGTTTAGTTAACAACGCCCATTAAGGGGCAGACGGGGTGGGGGTAGTGGCGATGTCACTGGGCTGGTAATCCAGAGGCCTGGGGCTCATGGTCTGGCCAGGGAGAGGGGGTGGGGGTGGGGGGGGGGGGGGGGGTGGTGAGGGAGGGGAAACACGGGTTCCAATCCCACCACGGCAGCTGGTAAATTTAAATTGAGGTCATAAAATCCGGAATTATGAAGCCAGTTTCGGTCACGGGGACTGTGACAACAGTCAGCATCGGTTGTCATTAAAAAAAACCCATCTGGTTCACTTATGATGCCCTCTTTAGGGAAGGGAAATCTGCCGTCCTTACCCCAGTCTGGCCTACGCGTGACTCCGGACCCCCCAACCCCGACCCCCGCCAACCCCCCCGCCCCCCCCCCCCAACCTCCCAACTCCCCCACCTCCACAGCGAAGTGTGGTTGACTCTTGACTGCGCCCCCCCCTCCTCTGAAATGGTGGGGTGCGACACTCCGTTCAAAGGTGTAATTAGGGATGGGCAACAAATGAAGGGATCCCCAACCCTGCCCCGTTGAGGGGATCTCCTTTTTTTAAGGCCGAAACGCCGGGGGGTTTGGCGCCCGCCCCACTCCAGCCCCGATCGCCACCACCGCCCCCCCACCCCACCGACCTTCCGTCTCCTCCCCACCACCCCACTGTCGCACCCAACACCAATGACGCCGGTCCCAACGGAACCCGGCACCGCACCATTACCTCGAAGAAGGTGTTGCTGTGGCTGGCGAGGAGGGCATCCAATTGTGCTTTGTTCTTCACGTAGAGGGCGTACATGGAGAACTGCTCTTTCTGTGGGGGGGGGAAGGAGGGGTGGGGTTGGGTGGGGTTGGGTGGGGGGAGAAGAAGAAAGGAGGAGAGGTATCACATCGAAACGCCTCTTACGGTAAATCCGAACAAGAGAAGAGAAGAGGGAAGGGGCGGTGGAGAAAGCAGGTCCGCGGCAGGGAGGGGTGGGGGGGTGAAAACAGGGTTTGGTAGTAGGGGCGGGAGGAAGTGAAAGGGTAAGGGGGAGATGCCAAGATCCTTGAGGACAGCAGCAAGTTGAGTCCTGATGCCCGTTGGATATACGTGAGGCCGAGGCAGACGCTCTTCAGTCGTGTGGGGGGTGGGGGCCAAGGACTTTAGGGTGTGGGGCGGGGTCAGCCATGATGGTATTGGGAGGTGGGGGTGGGGGTGGGGGTGGGGGGGGGGGGTGACACCTGGCTGGGCCTCTCCGTCAGGGCAGCAGCTCTGGCGAGATGTGGCGGCTCACTCGCCGCTCGTGTGGAAGGGCAGCCGCGAGCCGGGGACACGCAGAGATGAGACCGGGCAGGGGGCCTGCCGGCTCCCCCCCAACCCCACCCCTCACCCCCCTCCCCCCCCCCAAACCTCTCCGCCAAAAGGTCCGCGGCTTCGGCAAACGGGGCTGGAACGGGAAGGTCGGTATCCGGGAATCCCCTCTCCGTCAGCGCCCGAGCTTGGGCTAGGATTGCTGCTGGTCGAGGTTAGCTGCCTGCTAACCCCAGCATCTCCAATGCAACGAGGGCTGGGCAGTAAATCGCCGGAGGGGTGGTGGGGGGAGTGGAGAGGTTGTGTGGGGTGCGGAGAGGTTGTGTGGGGGAAGCGTCGCCCACATACCAAGATTATATATGTCAAGGAATACATTCGCTCTGGGAAGGGGGAACATTGGTCCTCGTGCCGGTCGGATCTGGGATCGATGGACCCAGTCCCGCGACAACAGCATCGCACCAGAATGGCAACTGTACCCGGCGCTCGGGAGCCAGCCTTGCCCCTGCACCCTCCCTCCCCAGCTTCAAAGACTCGACGTATTAATGCGGGGCCTTCCTGAGCGGACAGCCGGTGCGCGCACAGCAGGATCCCACGGACAGCGCCGCGAGCGATGACCAGCACACGCCATTACCATGCGGTCTTGGGTTTCGGGGGTCCGATCTTGGGGCCTCAGGACATCGAGGGAGGGGGAGGGGGGGAGGGGAGAGGGAGAGCGGGAGGAGGAGGGGAGAGGGGGGGGGT